>JACXGK010007546.1:12887-25094 GCA_016801125.1 Novumbra hubbsi
TGAACTGTTGAGACAAGCACAAACAATAAACCACACCGGGTGTGGCTGTAAAACTAACCTAAGTAGGCTCCCCAATCAGAGTCAACTGATTGCAGCTGCTCTGACTGGGGAGCCCACAACGGCATAGAGATGGCTAGAGGCCTCTCCATGTGCCATGCCCTGAATGGGAGCCCCAAAGCACAGAGATGGCTAGGGGCCCTCATCCAGGACATGACAAACGCTTATAACGTTTCAAATTAATCGCAAAGATACACTTCCCCAGCCCTAATATATATATATATAGTATAATTTCTTTATGAATAAACAATAATCAGTGGGCAAAATGTTTTGTTACTATGATTATGTTATGTGAAACTTTATTTATTGTATCACTTAATGATGGTAATCGTTACATGTTACTTAACCATGCAGCAAGTCATAGCAGGATTTCAATACTTATTCAGATCACAGGATGTTTCATTGCAAACAGATGTTAGATTCAGCTTCCTGTGATGTAAACCAAAATATTGTGGCTGATTTTGCAGGTTTTCCTACTTACAAAGCATGTAGAGGTCTGTAAGTTTTATCATAGGTACACTTCAACTGTGAGAGATGGAGTCCCTGATGTCCTTACACAGCTCTCTGGTCTTGGCCATTGTGGAGAGGTTGGAGTCTGTTTGAATGAATGTGTGGACAGGTGTCTTTTCTACAGGTAACGAGTTCAAACAGGTGCAGTTAATACAGGTAATGAGTGGAGAACAGGTCTGTGAGTAACAGGTCTGTGACTAACAGGTCTGTGAGAGCTGGAATTCTTACTGGTTGGTAGGTGATCAAATACTTATGTCATGCAATAAAATGCAAATGTTTTCCTACACAGTCTTTCAAAGAGTAGTAAACTTCTGAAAAACTGATTTTCTCTGGGTTGCTCTTTTTATGCCTTATTATGTTACTGGCCTGTTGCCAATTCTCTGATAACACTTCTCCAAAAAAGGAACTTAAATCACACATCGGGTCTCGATGATCATAAAAAATGTGTTGATAACAAAATGACACAACAACATTCAATGGAAACCAAAATAACTCACAGGCTGTTTTATCACAACAACTCATTATGTGTTTACAATTGTGTTTATGGCCTGCATGTGTCTGTATGCACTCCTGACAACATCTCCACATGCGCCTGATGAGACAGCAGATGGTGTCAGTCTGTGGTGCTACTAGACGCTTTTGGATGCAACGACACATAAAGTCCCTTAAATAGATTCAGGTATGGGGAACGGGTGGGCCAGTCAATGACATCAATGCTTTTGTCATCCAGGACCTGCCTACACAGTCTGACCACATGAGGCTGGACATTGTCCTGCACAAGGAGGAACCCAGTGCCCACTGCACCAGTGTAAGATGTGACGATGAGTCTGAGGATGTCATCCCATTACCGGTTTAGTCAGAAACATTCATTTTTCAATAACAGCAATAACATTTCTCACTTTCAACGTTTGATGTGGTCTTTCTACTAATTTCTACTGTATATAGGGTTCAAATGATTAGCACATCATAGTATTTAGTTTTCTTTTTACATTTTACACAGCGTAGCAACAGGCTTGTTCATAAAAAATACAGATGAGTCACAAATACCGAAATTGTCTTATACAACAGTGACTTCTGTCAACATCAAAGATTACTTCGTTCAGTTCTGGAAAAGACCACAATATTTTGGTTTACATCACAGGAAACTGAATCTAACAGCTGTTTGCAATGAAACATCCTGTGATCTGAATAAGTATTGAAATCCTGCTATGACTTGCTGCATGGTTAAGTAACATGTAACGATTACCATCATTAAGTGATACAATAAATAAAGTTTCACATAACATAATCATAGTAACAAAAAATCTTGCCGACTGATTATTGTTTATTCATGAAGAAATTATACTATATATATAAATATTAGGGCTGGGGAAGTGTATCTTTGCGATTAATTTGAAACTGTATAAGCGTTAAAATATTTTTTTTTCAGTTTTAACCACTTACTATTCTGGCGGCTATTGTGAGTTCGTGATGTGAATTTCGAAACTACTGACCAGGATCTTTGAATCTCGTTCAACAAATGTAAATAATAATCGTCCATTCTTCCGGCGGGCTTGGTGTCCGATGTTTAATAGCTAATGCTGAAGACGTCCGCTCTTAAGATACTCTTAAAGCATCTATTAAATCTTTAAATTACAGTAGGCTGGCCACCGAAAAGACAAATAGTTTGACTGGGTCTTCGGTAAAGTCGTTCTTCTTTTTTTGTCACGTTACGGTTGCATACTGTGGTATGAAAATAAGCTAATTGAGCTCAAATGTATTCAACGTAAGAAAATAAAAAGCGTAACTGAAATATTTTTTTAACCTTAAATTTAAAAGACAAATATTTTATCATATGCAAATACGAAATTCTATCGAATGAAAAAATACATTCAAACGTGGTAAAAGTGAATGCTTAACTCCAATAAATTGATTTTTACGTTCAGTCTTAGTATTTCTGAAGTTAGCCTGTCCAGAAAAAAGTTAACATGTAAGTAACAAGGTCACTTGATGGTTCATATAGCCAGTACTAGTGCCGGCCGCAGGTCCTAAACAAAATGTGATTGCGGCCCCCTCTTCCCTAGTGGTCCGAGGCTCACAAGCAATCTGGGGCCCCCTGGCAGAAGATCCAACAACATTACTAAATTGCTGTCCCATTCCTATTTAAAACATTTTGAGCCCTTGCAGCCACTCAATCACCAGGTGATATCAATTAATTTTGTGAGGGCTTAGAGTTTAGGGTTATGGGGGACATTGGAATTGGGCCCTTAAAGCTGTTTTGTTTATATAGTTTTGCTGCATTAAATTGATGGGAATGACTACTACTGTAGTTTTGTTTACAGTTTACAAGATTTCATAATATGTTCTATTTAAATACTTCATTGTGTCTATTGCTTTATTACAATGACGATTAATCACAGAAAATTGTGCGATTAATTAGTAAAAAATATTTATTGATTCCCACCCCTAATATATATATATATATATAACCAGTCACAATGTTGTATACACTAATTCTCATTCAAGGGTATTTTTTAAGTTCAACTATTGTCACGGGTGTGGGTGATGATAGAACCATTTGCAGACATATAATCCAAATGAAGTAAATTTATTTACAAATAACAAAATAACGTACTTTACACAGGATAAATAAAAGGCGCTGAAACAAGCTGCTAAAAAGCATAAACATGACGTGAACACAACGTGACTGGACTCACTCCTGAAACATGTAGCGTATCCACAATGAGCCACACCCGGTGACAGAAACAAAGGACATACACACAAATTACCAAGTGCAAACAGGTGCGCATAATGTCTTACTGTGTCAAAAGTGAGCCTCAAATAAAAGTGCTCCCCAGAATACCATCACCTACCGGCACCGTACTACCCTCTCGTTACAACTATTTTCCATTACATTGTAGAATAATAATGATGACATCAAAACTATGAAATAACACATATGAAATCATGTACTTGGACTATTTGCTTCTCAGCTACGTGTGTGTCAAGAGAGTTAACAAAAACTGTAGAGGTAATTTTGTGTGACACTTGTTATGGTTATTCATCATGAGGGGCAAGGATGACTCAATGCAAGTAAAGCAGGCTTAACACAAGAATGACAAATCTGAATGAATTGATCAGAGACATAGCCAAAACATCAGTTGTGTCAAAATCAACTATTTAGACCTTTGTTAAGAGGCAAGAATCAGAAACATTTGGTTATAAAAAGCAATAGACCCAACCAAAAGCAAACAACTGCAGAACGGAACAAGGAGCCCTAGAATCGTTTTATAATTTTTCAGTGTAATACATTATTTAAAAGCAAAATGGCATTGGGACACAAGATGAATGATTTATCGATCAATCAATTATATGATACATTAATTCATTTTTTTCCCCCATTGTTGTGAAATATGACCAATTTTCTGCCACTAACAGGATTTCCTTCCTCTTATTTCAGGATTTGGTCATTGAAATCAATGACTAAGTAATATTTCTCAACCCCTTAAGATTTACAGTATATAAGACATCCCATGGCCACATGCCACACAAACAAGTCACTCTTGAGGAAGAATCATCATGAAGACATTCGATCTGTGCTTCCTACTAAGTCTGGCAATAGTAGTTTACTCTATGCCAATATCACCACCTACTGAAGAAGATGAAGCTCTTGCAGAGGTATGTTTTTTTTTGTCACATATCATTCCTGGATGCTCTTTATGATTTTTTACAACTGAATTTATTACAATGCAACAGAAGTGCACATGTAACTTAATTTGGCTTCGTCAAGTATACAATAAAATGTGTCCTTAGTGAATTAACTAATTAAATAAAGTCAAATCAATCATTCAAATTAGTTTACTTTGAATTCAGTAACTATTAAATACTTGATTTGTTATTTTTTATTCTGAATACATTACAGTAAGTGTGTATTAAAGAAAAATGCTATGCCTTGTACACACCATTGTTTACCAACATATTAACATCATTCTGTCTGTTTTTTTCTATAGACCTACCTTAAGCATTTCTTTAACCTGACCGAGGAGACCGGTCCGGCTGTCAGAAGGGGGCCCAGCCAGAGGAGCAGAAAAGTCAGCGAGATGCAGAGGTTTTTTGGCCTAGAGGTGACAGGATCCTTGGACGCAGAGACTGTGACAATGATGAAGAAGCCACGCTGTGGTGTACCTGATGTTCACCTAAGTCGATTCTCCACCTTCGATAACCTTAAGTGGCAAACGAACCAGCTTACTTACAGGTGAGATGATTGAGAAAGACAAAGTTGTCCAAAGTGAATTGATTCTTAGTAAACATTGGGTGAAGAACGTTCTGATACTTTGAGAAACATTAAAAATAACAAAGATCTATTGTTCATTATTTTGTTCAATCATGTTAGTAGTGTGATGATCAAGGCAAATATCAAATTTTTGCTTTGTAACTATCAAGTTATGTCATACTAACACTGAAGACTGTTTGGTGTATTGCGTTCATCAGGATTGAGAACTACACTCCTGACATGTCTGTAGCTGAGGTAGACAACTCCCTAGAGAAAGCACTACAGGTGTGGGCCAAGGTTTCTCCCCTGAGGTTCACTCGCATCTACAGTGGCACTGCTGACATCATGATCTCTTTTGGAGCAAGAGGTGAGGAACTACTTGCTTTTAACACTCTAGGTCAAACGAGTTGAGTGGCGTGAGCTTACAAAATAAGATGGTTCCTGAAAGTTCTTGCACTCTGTCTTGCCATGATTGGGAACATATCTGCCAAGACCATGTTATAATTACCATTGATAGATTGACATGCTGATCCCATAATATTAACTGATCTATCTGTACTCTGTGCATTTCTTCTCTTCTCCGATGGCTCATACTATGATTTCTCTTGTTTGCATAGATCACGGTGATTTCTACCCTTTTGATGGACCTGATGGGACTTTGGCCCATGCATTCTCCCCTGGCCCTAATATTGGAGGAGATGCTCATTTTGATGATGATGAGGACTTCACCTTCAGCTCATCCAGAGGTAACCCATATCACAAAAATAAAGATCATTACCTGTTACCAAAATAAAAGCAGATGTGTAATTATGTGTTATGTTGATACAGGGTACAACCTGTTCTTGGTGGCTGCCCATGAGTTTGGCCATTCCCTCGGTCTCAGCCACTCCACTGACCCAGGAGCACTGATGTACCCAATCTACAGCTACACAGACCCCAAAACCTTCTTACTTCCACGCGATGACGTCAATGGTATCCAGTTTATCTATGGTCAGTATTTAGCCTTGTATTGTTGTATTTCCCTTTGTTTACAGTTGAATGATTAACAAACATGCTCAGACAAAGTACTATATAATATACAATGTACTATATAAATGCTCTCCAAGTCAATTATGTGACTAATCCGTCATATGTATGAAAGTTGTATTAATGACTTTCTGTGTCATCCAGGCCCAAACCCAGACAAGAACCCCAATCCAGACAAACCAGACCCTACACCCCCTTCCACTCCTGATGCATGTGACCCCGCCCTGGTTTTGGATGCTGTCGCAACACTGCGTGGAGAGAAGATGTTCTTCAAGGGCAGGTACATCAGACCATCACGTATCATGCTTAGATTTGGAGTGACTCGTGATAACATAGAGCAACCGGCAAAGCAAATTAAGTTATTTTTTTAATGCCTGCACAAGCATACCCAGACACTCAACAAATAACACATAAAATCATGCTAAACGGCACTAGATAGTTTGACTGTCCTGACGTGACACAACAGTCCGGCGCCTGCTGCCGAAGCCCACACCCATGGAAGAACAGACAGGTTCAGCATAGGTGACACATGGGCTCTTACTCCGTTTCCCCTTACTCTGACTCTCTACTCCAACTCAAGTTCTTGTGTAAATCATTTAACCTGTTCATCTATAATATATGTCCAAATGTCCTCCATCCATTCTCAGATTCTTCTGGCGTAGCAACTCCCAGAATAGCCAACCAGAGCTAATCCTCATCAAAAACTTTTGGCCTGAAATTCCTGACAACATTGATGCTGCTTACGAGAGCCTGCTAACTGACAACATGTTCATCTTTAAAGGTATGGCCTCTAACTGCCTGAATATAGCTTTAGTGTTTATAACGTGTCTTGACAAAAACACCTGAGGCTGCAGTAAAATCAACACAAGCCTCATACACAACTACACAACAGACTATACTTACATGTGGCGTTAATTAATGCAGTGTAAGTCACTAAATCTATTCAGCTGCAGGCTGTATTCTCAGTAATACTGTCTGTTCTATCAGGTCGTCAGGTCTGGGCTCTCAATGGCTATGACTTAGTCCCTGGGTATCCCAAGAAACTTGAAAACTTGCACCTACCGAGTACTGTGAAGAAAGTTGATGCTGCCCTTTACGATGAAGATTCTAGCAAGACCTTGTTCTTTGTTGGTAAGAACTACTACAGGTTAGTGGAGTCTTGTTATTCACTGTACTTTATATTACCATCTAATTTTGATATTACAAATCTCACAATCTCATTGCTCTTTCTTTTACCATAGTTACGATGAGGAAAAGAAAAGGATGGACAGAGGTTTCCCAAAGCGTGTGGATGAAGGATTCCCAGGCATGACAAGCAAAGTGACTGCAGCCTTACAGGTCCAAGGTGAGTGTGATAGAGCGTGTAAAAATACAACAATGCCAAGCCAAAAATATGGACATATGAAGAAAATATTTTTCTACATTCCATATTTTTCATTGAATATATTTCACCTGAATACTAGTTTGTACATTTGTATTAAGTGTATAATTGATTCTTCAATGTGGTATGTCTGTAACATCTTAATACTCTCTGGTTTTACAGGATTCACGTACCTCTTCAGTGGTTCCAATGTATTTGAGTACAACATGCGGACAAAGAGACAACTCCGCGTTCTAGGAAACAGTTACTTCCTGCCCTGTTAGTACATCAATCCACATGAGCTGTTTAAGGAACAGCCGTGAACATAAATGAATATAGCTAAATACAATTTATATTTATATATCTTTTGTGTTTTTACAGTTATTTTCAATTATATATTCTTGATATATTTAAATATTCATTTATTTACTATTTTTATCACATATTTCTTATTCAAATAAATTCTAAGTTGTTTGATATTGTGTTTGGCTTTTACTGGATATATTACGAAGGATAAATGTTGGTTAGAAACATGCAAACCAGTAGCCCGCTGGAGGTCATTTTGTAGGGCTCTGGCAGTACTCCTCCTGTTCCTCCTTGAACAAGAGGCAGATACTGGTCCTGCTGGGTTGATGCCCTTCTAAGGCCCTGTCCAGCTCTCTTCGTTGCTCAAAAATAAAGAAATGGAGAGTTTGGAAACGGCCAAGTCAATGCCCAGATCTTCATCCTATTGAGGTGGTTTCGGAGGATTTTTAACGGACTGCATGCAATAAAACCCTCAGGTTTTTGCTCTCACCTTCTACTTGATTTACTAATTAGGTCATTATTGGTTAGGGTCTACCCTGTCTGGTTGTTTTGAGTGAATTGGGGGAAAACACAAACCTGCGACACGCAGCCCTCCGTGGAACCGGTTTGATACCCTTGATATATGCAGTAGACCGTAGATTGGAACACTACAGCTTTTATCTGTACTCCTTCTCAGTTTCAGTGTGCCTCAGGGTCACTGGCACCTACACTTGCAAATGCAACCCACCATAAACAATATTTCCCCGTGGCTTTCTGAGAAAATAAGCCAAAAGTCCCTTCTAATAATCGGACATTCACCCAGCCCAAAACTTTTTTCGGTAGAGTCCCTACTTCCAACGTTTTTGGGTGAAAATGACAGATTCAATGACGGATTCAATAATGACAAATTTCCCAGTAGTTGCAACAATGAAATAAATTGTGGAAAAAATGCAATCGGTAAATGCGAAATGCACGATTAAATATGTTACAAGTTGTTTTTAGGACTTCTTTAATTTATCGTTTAAATTATATATTTCCCTTCATATTTAATTATTTCTGTCACAACTCAGGGAGTGGACCCAAATGCAGACAGAGGCAGGAGGACTGGTCAGGGGTTTTAATGAATAAACAGCAGGCTGGGATAATCGTTGTCAAACAGGCAGGGGTTCGGTACACGGGCAGGCTTGGTTTAGTTGCAGACAGACGATGGACAGAACAGTGGTCGGGTAGGCAGACAGAGGTTCGGTACACGGGCGATCAAACTAAGGATAGGCAAGAACAGAACCGGGAATACAAGGGAGCGGGTCGACTTGACAAAACACACAAGATGAACTGGCAACAGGAACAAGGAAAGACCAGGAATAAATACACAAGGACAAATGGGAACATGGGAGACATGAGGTAGGACAGGTGAATTGAATCAGGGTGTGACAATTTCATGGTGTATATACAGTAGTGTGCAAAATCTAAGGCCACATAACAACATTGTTTAAAATTGTTTATCTGGTCACAAAATGTTTATTTGCTCATAATAATCCTACAGTATATAATATGAGAATGAGTACAATTAAATGTTGATATAACAAAAAGATAAAATAATTCCGGCCTTGTTTGGTGGAGTGGTCTGGACCAGTGCCTGTGAAACGTGTGCACTGCCACGTGAGTTTGAATCTAGACCACTTTCAGCAAAACCTCTCCTCTCTTTACACTCTATTCTGTAAAAATAGGGCTTAGCAAAATCATCTGGAGAAATGTACAAAACGTTTTAGCTTGGTAGTTGATATTATGGATAATGGCTAAATGCCTTATTCCAGGGGTGTCCAACCGGATCCTCGGAGGGCCGTGTGTCTGCAGGTTTTAGTTTTTTCCTGTAAATTGGTTCCCAGTTCAGATCTAAACAACCAGGTGAGGGTAGACCTAACCAATTAGTGACCTAATTAATCAATCAAGTACAAGGTGACAGCGAAAACCTGCAGACACTCGGCCCTCCGTGGATCCGGTTTGACACCTGTGCCTTATACAGTGGAGAAAAAAACAATTTTGTAATGAGTTTAGGAGCACTCTCATAAAGGGACTGCTCCTAATCTCAGCTTGTTACCTGTATAAAAGACACCTGGCCACAGGATTCCAAACTCTCCACCAGGGCCAAGAGCAAAGAACTGTCCAAGGATGTCAGGGACAAGATTGTAGACCTACACAAGGCTGGAGTGGGCTAAAACACCATTGCCAAGCAGCTTGGTGAGAGGTTTACAATTGGTGGTGTGATTATTCACAAATGTCCTTATCAGAATGTTCAAAAGGAAAAGACAGTATTGGAAAATTCAGCTCTTCCAAGCTGGAATATTTCTTAGCAATCAAGCCTTTCAAACAATGTGCCAACTCCACAGGAACCTTCAAACAGTTCATGTAAAATGTCAGGTGGATATCCTGTGATAGGTTGGAAATAAGAGAGATGGTCAGAGAAAACACAACTGTGTTTTACACCATAATTCTCTTCACTGTCATTGGTCTGTATTTCTTGAACAAGGTTATCATGCTGATCTTTGGTTATCATCACAAAACTACCAATGATGCATCTAAACTCTGCGTTTACGTCTGGGTGGGAAGGCAGACTCTGCAGAAATATGTAGACCTAAAACTCTCATTTTAACCGGTCCTTGTTTGCCATCTCAGGAGACAACTCTGTGTCCACACTGCTCTCCTGCTGGTGAGAAGCCAGGATCATCACAGCATAGCCCACATCGTTGCACAGCAGCCATCTGAAGGTTTTACCGCTGTATTGATCGAACTGAAGGACACTCTCACTGGCCACCAGTCGGTCGTCATCGATGTCTCCTCCAGAGGATGCCACGAGACCTTTGGCATCTACCCAAACCTTTCTTGGCTTCTTGGCAACAAAAGTGTCCTTGCTGTCCTGGTAGGTCCTGGCAACAATGACAGCTTCTTTGAATGCCCTCAGGGTGAATTCACCAGAGGGCTCAAAGCGGAAAGCTGGCTTGTATACATAAGACATTTTTCTGTGGGGTTTACATTAAAATGCACGTTATCAATGACAGCAATAAAATAGTACTTGTGACGGTCGGCGTGTGTAAGGAGCGGGATCAAAGCGCAGGTGAGTTCCAATATGTTCGGTTTATTAGCGAACAGACACTCAATAAGCCTCGTAAGGCCATCGGTAAACGGTACGCGTGCACGCAGGCACGAAAATGTAAACTGAGAAACAGCGTTTCAGTAGTCCGCAGTACAATGAAACATGTACTGGGTGTGACACGTAACAGCGACAATCACACACACGGAGACAAGACACACAGGGGTTTAAATACCCAGCTGTGAGTACAGCTGAAGGGAATCAGGGAAGGGTGCCTTCAAGGGACATGGGAAACCAGACAAACATACATGATGGTGCTAGAAGGCCGGCGACGTCGAACGCCGGGGGGTCACTCGCCCGGAGGTAGATCCACCACCAGGAGGCGACGTGACAGTACTTATTGTATTATATAGTCATTTACACAATTATAATACTAAAATAGCACATCAAATTCTATGAATGCAGATTCATCATACAATTATGAATGCTATATCAAAACAATTACTAGAATCTCAGCAAGACTAGACATTCAGCCACCATTATACACGCTCTATTATCGTATCGTCTAGACCAGGGGTCTCAAACCAATTCCTGTCTGCAGGTTTTCACTCTCACCTTGTACTTCATTGATTAATTATGTCACTGATTGATTAGGTCTACCCTCATCTGGTTATTTAGGTCTGAACCTGGAACCAATTTACAGGAAAAAACTAAAACCTGCAGACAACTCGGCCCTCCGTGGAAGCGGTTTGAGACCCCTGGTCTAGACAGTTAAAGTTTGAGTACATTTTCGATTGCCTCTTTTTTAATGAAATTTCTCACTAAAACCAAACCTTCAATCTTCTAAATCGATCAACGAGGAGGAAAAAATGAATGTAATTGTCATGCCCTGGCTGCGAGCCCCTGGCCATTTCAGGGCAAGACTTTTTGTGAGGCCTCTAGCCCTCTTCATGCCATTGTGGGCTCCCCAGTCAGAGCAGCTGCATTCAGTTGACTCTGATTGGGGAGCCTACTTAGGTTCGTTTTCCAGCCACACCCGGTGTGGTTTATTGTTTGTGTATGTATCTCAACAGCTCACGGTTTGTCCTCTGTTTAACTCACATTTCAAGCGAATGCTCTACATGTTTTCTGTATATCGTTTTTATGTTAGTTAGTCCTTTCATTTTACGTGTACAGTCCGTGTAGTTTGTATTTGTCTTGTTTTGGGATTAAATACACCTTTTGTTTGAAAGTATGTCTGCATATGGTTCCGCCACATTCCAACACCGTGACAGAATAAACCACCATATGGAACCAGCGACATTCGACGGGCAGCGTTGGGGGAGAGGGCAGTACACCTGGTTGGGGGACTGGGGATCCGACTCTCTCTCCTCTGACGATTGAGGGGCGGAATATGAGGACTGGGATCTCCCATATGATGATCCAGGCTAGGGTGCCAGCAGGGGGTGGAGAAGTCCACCTTTAACCCAGGATCCATGGGTTTCCTCGGCACCCAGCTCAGCCACTTCCCAGGGGCCCCCCCAAATAATTTTTGGGGGTGGGCTAGTGGGGTCTTCCTGGGATGAGAGGCTGGTGTCTGATTGGAGATCCAGACAGTCTCAGTATCTGTCCCTGTCTGCGCTGACCGCG
>JACXGK010007547.1:0-25070 GCA_016801125.1 Novumbra hubbsi
TATGACCAAGACCGGTCCATTATGACCAAGACCGGTCCAATATGACCAAGACCGGTCCAATATGTCCAAGACCGCTCCAATATGACCAAGGTGAACACAATAACCCAAAGACTCCAGATATCTATTCCATTCAATAACACTACATACTACTTATATAGCACTTTTCAATTACCCAAAGTCATCACAAATAAGGCAAAGGAGCAAACAACAAAAGTATCAGGGTCACAAGAAAGCCATTACAGAAGGAAGCCCACAAAAGGGTCTGGCAAAATGAAAGCGGAATGCTTCGGACTCAACGCAGAGCGTCATGCTTGCACTGGTCATGATGGAAAGCGAGCTGGAACTTCAATGTTCAACACAACGATGATCTGAAGAACAGTTTGCAACAGAGGAGTAGCTGAAGTAAAAGGTTCTTGAGTGGCCCAGAATAACACAGGAGGTTGCTACGGTGGAGTAGGTTAAGTAACATGTCCTTGAGTGGCCCAGTCAGAGCCCCATCGAAAATGGTTGAATATGTACGTATACGCTGGCTGAATAGGTACTGGCATTCTATGCTTTATTAAACAGGAAGTGGCAAAAGATAGTGAGTTTCAGCTGAAAGAGCGGTAGGCAAGATTCAAACCCACACGAAATGCCTCTTGCAGTCTTATACCTCTTAACCACCCCGGTCCACATTGAAAGAGCCAAGACATAGGACATAAAACCATCCGGATATCATAACAACACACAGGCTGAATTACAGCTTTCCCATCATATTCTGGTGGGACACTAACCCAACTGCTGGGCAGGGTATTGGTGGGGGAGGGCAGTGTGCTTAGCGTCTATTTAAAGAAGTGCTCCAAAGCCCGGCGACTCAAGGCCGAGTAACAGGCTTCTGTAAATGTCAGATGAAACAGCAGATGCAGGAACACACCCACAAACACGAAGGCACACACACCTGGAGAAGTGGGGATACTAACGTTTCTAAAGCTGACCAAACAGCCCTCCCACCAATGCCAAATGCGCAAGTGGATTAGGGATTCCCAAACCTCTCCTCAGGCATCCCTGGATGTTTCCCTGTCTGATTCAATTAGTCAAGAGCTTGAGTAGTTTACTAATTAAATAATGTGCCCCATTTCAGGGTTAAAAGTAGAATTTTAAATACACGGGAATCCCAGAAGAGGTTCGGGGAAACCCTAAAAGAGACGTATGATCCCGAATCCAGGTTTCATAATACTGCTTATGCATTGGTTTCATTTTTACTTTCAAAATCACTTCTAGTTCTATTCAGAATGACTGTAAAATGAACAGCAACTAGATGGATCATGATATTCCACCAAGAAGCAAAGATGTTTCGTATCTGAAGACCAAGTATAACGATTCTCCAGATTCTCTTCTCTACATACCAAGTAATTACAATGCAGACGTGTGTGTGAGAGTGAGATAAGGTTCTTGTAGTCTAAATAAATCAGTAAACACTAGACTGCGTCTCTAATAAATGGAAGCACGATAAGAACTGGTTTCTAAACGGGTGGCGCGTTCGCCTTGTCATCTCTGAACACAAGAGGCCCAGCGCCACCTGAACTATGCGTACAGCGGCGTGTCGAGCTCAGAACCCCCCCACCCAACAGATGAGTGCACTCCACGGAAACGCCAGGTGGACTCAATCACCAGGACCTCACAGCACTATGAAGAACCACTACTCACACCACAGACAAAGAAAAATCACAAGTGCGTTCAATCAGAGACACAGCCAAGTTGGAATTCAGTGGTTCACGCCTTGCTTTCCGGCTTGATCGCAGTGCGCGGGAGTAGACGAAATATTAATGCAACCTTTTGTACCGCAGCAGAGAACAGGCGCCAACTCCTTTCCAAGACCGAAAGTGAAGCGGGAAGCAGCGGCTGTAAAGCTACTGGTCTATCTAGTTCTGCCGGGCCAAGCGCACTGACACTCATAAAACCAGAAGTGGTTCCACCCTCCCTCCACCCAGGGTTTCTCACCCCTACAGCATCCCACGCTAATTTATGGTTGCTACACTTTCAAGCCACCCCTTTTCCAAATAACAAATACTTTCATCTCTGTCCATTAAACTGCAAGTGCGGTGCGCAGAGAAACCGTTTTATTCCTCACGAGCTGCCTTCTTGAACATTCAAGCGTACACCTGCCGCTGTGCTTAACAGGGGGGGGGAACACAGCCACATTCTGAGCCCAAACCTCTCCTTCTGCCTCACTGGATACAGAGCTTGTGTTTGAACCCAAACCTGGCCTGCCCGATTCCGCAAGTCAAAGGCCTGAATGATAACTTGACTAATTGAATCAAATTCATTGATTTTGCGTTTAAACTAAAACTGAAATGTCTCGGGATGCCCAGGAGAGTCCTGGAACATTCTGATCTCATCTATCAGCCTTGTTCATCGGCAAGACAAACACCTCCACACCACTATTCTGACAGGCCTCGGTGGGTGGGAGAGGGTCTGTGATGCTCGCTGTGGTTTCCTCGGTTACACTGACCTCCACTATTCTGACAGGCCTCGGTGGGTGGGAGAGGGTCTGTGATGCTCGCTGTGGTTTCCTCGGTTACACTGACCTCCACTATTCTGACAGGCCTCGGTGGGTGGGAGAGGGTCTGTGATGCTCGCTGTGGTTTCCTCGGTTACACTGACCTCCACTATTCTGACAGGCCTCGGTGGGTGGGGGGTGAGTCTGTGATGCTCGCTGTGGTTTCCTCGGTAACACTGACCTCCACTATTCTGACAGGCCTCAGTGGGTGGGAGTGAGTCTGTGATGCTCGCTGTGGTTTCCTCGGTAACACTGACCTCTACTATTCTGACAGGCCTCAGTGGGTGGGAGTGAGGGATGCTCGCTATGGTTTCCGTGGTAACACTGACCTCAATGCTGAAGTATCCTCGGTCCACATAGTCCCCCAAGAAGAGGTAACGGGTGCTGCTGGGGGAACCGCCCACCTCGAACAGCTTCATCAGGTCAAAGAACTGGCCGTGGACGTCTCCACACACTACAACCCCCCCACACACACACGTTAGAGAGCTGTCCATCAGAGCATGTTGGGGGTCAGCGGGGGTACTGGTGTCAGGAGTTACCTGTAATAGGCGCTTCGACCTCCAGCATGCACTTCTCCTGCCGCAGGATGTTGGCTCCATCGGTGATGATGCGCAGGGCTGCTTCCTCCTCCAGGCGGCCCTCCTTAACGAGGTGGCTCTTCAGTGCTTCAACGCTGGGCTTCCCGTCTATGTACAGGTCTTTCACCGTCAGCCTGGAGCCAGGCGGGTAGGGCACCGCTACGACACAGTACCACAATAAACACCCAGACACACGGCCCAGAAACCCCATTGGCTCATTATAACCCAGGGCACAACACTCTACGTGGGTCTATTGGTCCGTAAAAAACAGGACACACCTCCTAGAGGGATCTATTGGTTGATTACATCTCGGGGCACACCAACTAATGGCTCTACTGGTTCATTAAACACCAGGACACGCTTTCTAATGCATCTATCAGTGTACTGAGCCAGGACACACCCTCTGGAGACCTCAGGGGCCCAATGGTTTCACATGAAGATGTGGTGGCACTAGAGAAAGACAGAGAGAGTGTGTGAGTGTGTTGCATGGCTGAGCGACAGGGTAAAAATAGAGTGTCATATTTACATGAGGACTGGTTGAATTTGACTGGCAAATAACCAACTGCAGTGGCCTCCACAATCATATATAACTTGTGGCACGTAAAAAGGGAAGAAAAATCCTTAAAACAATTTCGCCTCCATTAAAAGTTACAGATTGCTCATATTGACTATGAATTCATTCTGATAAACACTGCCTTCTCCCCCACAGCCTCTCTCTTTCATCATCTTACCAGGGGCACTGTGTCTCTCGGCAGGACTGACAGGAGTTAATAAATCCCAGCAAGAGGAATAGTCTACCACTCAAACACATAAAACAGTTTATCCTATCCCGAGTTGTTGCAGCCCAGTCTGACTGTAAGCCAGTAGCACGTTATGGTCTCTGAAAAGTCCCACCCACGGCACATGCCGATTGGATGGACCAGCTCCCGGTGACGTCTTAGTCACATAAACTTTGCAATGCCAGCGCCTTTGTTGTTACAGTAGCAAGCTTGCATAGAGATGGTTGATAAGCAGTTTTAATAGCCTTTCTAGTGGTAACATTTGCACAAGATTATTTTTTAAACACAAGTAAGGTGAGTAAGCAGTCGACCACTTGCTAATAACAAAAGCCCTTTGTTTCTTCAGTCAGCTAGCGTCAGGGCTAGTTCCCAAGTATCCAAGAATGGAGGATTGAAATGGCCATTTCAAGTTAGCTTACTTGGAACTGGAGATGAAAAGTCCCTGCAGTGGCCTGTATATTCTAAAGAAATACTGCACAACTACTCCCCCAAACAAACCATCCCACCAAAGACGTAAACTGGAGGAGCTTATCTGTGTTCGATAGATAATCTGTTGGACAAAACATTCAACAACTAAAACATTTTGCATGCTTGAAGAATACCTACATATACACACACACTCTAAGATAATAGCCAACGTCCAGGGCAGAGCTCTTGTTTATGACAAAGCCCAGGGCAGAGCTCCTCGACAGGGTCCGTATCCACACATGTAGGGCAGCGTCATTAAACAGACAGAGGTCTTGTGTATGACAGAGCCCAGGGCAGAGCTCCTGTGTATGACAGAGCCCAGGGCAGAGCTCCTGTGTATGACAGAGCCCAGGGCAGAGCTCCTGTGTATGACAGAGCCCAGGGCAGAGCTCCGCAATAGGGTCCGTATCCACACAAGTACAAGGGCAGCGTCATTACAGGCAGAGCATTGCAGCTGGCTGGCCAGATCAGGTTACCATCGGTAACTAAGCCAAAAGGTCAAAACGTCAAAACTCACCAAGCATTGACAATCTAATCATAAGGAAACAAGTGCACATGCAAAATGTATTCTGTACCTAAACAATACCAATTGATCATCTCCATGAATTTTCTTTTTAGAAATCCGGACAAAGATTTAGATCCATAAGGATACACACAACAAATTCATACCATTAACGTGATAAGGATAAATAGGACAGATTATACCATGAATATGATACGGATCAAATGGGATATGTTTATATCATTAATGTTATACAGATAATTAGGATATGTTTATACCATTAAGGTGATTTGGAAAGGCAAAAGGGGATGAATATAACATGCAAACAGACAATAGATAGATAACGTTTAACAATAACACAATTTTGATACATACAAATGTACAGCACAATTCAGGTTGTAGCTATTACTTCTCCCATCAACCATAAAAGAAAACCCATTTCTCTAGTATAGGCAACTTATCTCAAAGAATGATATCACCAAAATAACAGACTGAGATTCTAAGAGGAAAAACAAACCCATATCTTTCAATGCATTTAGTCTTGCATTTTTAGACAGGTTACAACCTGCATTTCCCTCCAAAACATGGGGGATTCCATGTAAGGGTAAATGTTACAAATTTCACCACACATACAGGAACCTGTATGAATATTGGTGGTTAGAGTAGGTGACCAAGCGTAATAAAAGTTATTTCACTAATAAGTGTCTTTCATGGCTTTTGAAATTAGTTTACAGACCTTGTTTTATTACACCCAACTGTCCCCAGTTTTTAAAAGATGCTGAAGCACGTTTTCTAAAATGTAGCTAAGGCTGGGTCTAACGGGGGCAGGTAACGTAACTGTTCTAATGATCATCCTGAAACTGGAAAAGTGAGGGCAAATTTTACAGTTTTGTACGGTCTATATTAGGTTTGTACCTCCTATGACAGTGTCCTATTTCAGTCGTTTGATATCTGTAACAGTTGTATCACCGCATCAGAAGCACTTCTGTGCTTGTTCTGAGATGTATTATTCAGACTTTCACAGTGTGTTTTAACTAAGATAATAGTCCTGGAGTGTATTGTACAAATAAAAGTCCCGCAAACTGTGGATTTGGTATGCAGGCTCTAGCCATAAAAGAAAACCCATTTCTCTAGTTGCATATTTGGTCACAGAATTATGCAAAGTTGTGAAAATACGAATGTATATCTACATTAAACTGTAGAAGATGCTCAACTGGTATTAAGGGACATAATGGTGTGCAAAAACACTCTACATCATTCCACCACCAGCCTGTCCCTCTGACTTGAGGCAAGACAGATCCATGGACTAATGCATTTAAATCAAAACCCAAACATCTGCATGTCCCTGCAATGATCTAGAGATCTGTCAGACCAGGCAACGTTTCTCCAACCTTCAATTGTCTAGTTTGGCTGATTAAATGCCCACTGTAACCTCATCTTCTCGCTGACAGGAGTCGGAGCTGGTATGGTCTTCTGCTGCAGTAAAACATTCACTTCAAGGTTCGATGGATTGGTTACCACTGTTGCAAAGGGTGGTTATTTGAGTGTTTGTGACCATTCTGTCAGCTCGACCAATCTGGTTGTTCTCTTCAAAACTCTCATTACCACGGTCCACCACTCCCCCACAAAACTGCTGCTCACTGGATGCGAGTATGGAACCAATCTCTACAAACTTCAGAGACTTAACTGGGTGAAAATGCCAGGTAGTTAGGTGTTTCAGATGCTGGACCGACCACCACTGGCACCAACAATCACAACAAGAAACTTAGATAATGCATCTTCTTCATTCTAAATACCGGGTCAAACCACAGCAGAACCTCTTGACCATGCTTGCATGTTATGTCTAGTTTTGTCTTAAATTATTGGATGTTCATGCAAACCTCTTTAAAATAACTTAAGTTCATTCAGAATTTTGTAACTAGTTTTAATCTTACGACAATGCTTCACTATTTAATGTAAAAATGCATTGAATGGCTTTATTTTCACAACATGCCATCTAAGGGTTTAAGATACAATTCCATTCTGTGAAAATCAATAATAATTTTTGCATGCAAATGTTACATCCCTAACCCTTATATCAACCACGTACAAAACTAAGCAAGCATGCATAAGCAGGCTAGAGCCAAAGAAACCCCAAATCAGTAAACTACAACTATTCCTATAACAACATATTTGTAGGAGCTTGGTGGAAGTAAAACTACAATATAATCCAGGTAGTGTTTTAGTTGTTGACTACTTTTTTGCCGTAAAGTGATGTAGAAAAAGAGAGTTGAATAAAAGGCTAAACTGCATATTCTGGTAACAATGTGATCTATTGAAATACTTTTTAAATTAGATTCAGTTCAGATGCGTTACAAATTCTTTTAAAACAGGTAACTAGTGTGTATTATGCGTAATTACAAGTGTACTATAGCAGCTAAAAGCTACATTTCAGTACACCGTCACATACAAGAAACCTGTCAACTATGAACATAAATTATAGAAAGAAAAGGTTCTATAGGGTCTTTTAGGGGCTTCTTCGCGCTGAAACTCTGGGTGAACCGCTATAAGAATGTTGAGCAGTAGGTTGTTCCTTTCAGTAACAAATATAATATAAATAGCTCTTTACAACACCCTTTGAAATTGTCCTATGACAAACGATTAGGGGTTCTCTCTCTGTTTCAAAGTAGAGAACACTCCATCAACCGGTTATTTTTAATAGTGTATGATAGAACAACACAGCGGATCAGGGAACTGAGGTCGGACCGGGGGGAGAGTCTCGCCACAATCACAGCCACAAAGGCCAGTGCGAGAGTCATGCTAAGTCATGAGTGTGAGCCTAACGCCATCATTAGGATAGAAGCCAGACTAACCGCAACCAACTGCAAGTTAAGTTACCTGAAACTAACAAAAAGCCAGTATTTTCACTTACTACATGACCTGCAAAATGGGGAGTGGTTGATGATCTATCCAATTGTTAGCAGGCGAGTGGGAGTGTTGTTCATCAAGAGTACTTGCATATTCATTAAGTGTTTTACAAGTGTGCCACACCCACTTTGAATATGATTGTTTTCAGAGGAGACAACGCTACCTTTTGTAAATAAATAAAATGTATAACATTATTCATAAATGTTTACACATTTCAGCCATGTTACACTTTATTGGACAGGAGAATAGTGAATTAGATTTGGCAAAAAATGCAGTAAGTGAAATTCAAACCCCTTACGGCACCTGGCACAAATAATTATGACACTGGAACAAATAATATCACTATCTTATTACCTAACTCATTAAAATAAGAATAAACCCCCCAAAATATATTTGCTTTATTACCTGCATCATCACATATATCATACGAGCACATTTGTTATCCATGTTCTCTCCATCTCTCCGTGATTACCTTTGACTACATCTCTCTGTGATTACCCTTGACTACATCTCTCTGTGATTACCTTTGACTACATCTCTCTGTGATTACCTTTGACTACATCTCTCTGTGATTACCTTTGACTACATCCCTCTGTGATTACCTTTGACTCCATCTCTCTGTGATTACTCCTGCCAGACAGGAGGCAGCAGGTGAGTGTTTATTTAAAAAAGGCATTGCTCTTTCTTTGGGTCCTCCGTCTATTAATTAGACTTACTAATTAACACCCCATGTCGAGTGTAATGCTTAGGGTTCAGGCTACACTGTTTCTGCTACCATCCATAAATACCTGCTGTTGGAACTGAGAAAGAGCAGTAGTGGATGGGCCTGCCATCTGCATGCTGTACCATTAACGTCAACTACAATTTCCAAATGGAAGCCAATTTTTCTAAAGCAAATATTGATATTTGTTTGCATTTCTTTTTCTAATAGACTGTAAATCAAAAGACCAGCTCCTTGGCACTCGATCCACTGGCAGTCTTTCAGCATATGCAGCGGGAACTATGGGTGGGTGTAGGTGCGCGTGTATGTGTGCGTGAAGCTCTCAGTATTGCGCGCACTCTTTCTCTCACTCGCTGCCTCACACCCACAATACACACCTCATTGGTCTGCCGAACCAGAAACAAATCAAGCTGAATGATAGGCGACACTTGAGAACATATTTATGAATATTTCAGTTTCGTCCAAATGAAAAATAAACTATAGTTGGAAGCTAAAAAACGTATTACAACTGAATTTGGAAATCCAAGATACTGATGGCAAAAATCTACGTTATTTGGTTACACATATTTACTAGCTAGCTATTACAACTTGACATTCTATCATGACACGTCGTACACAATGTACTACTAGTACTGTACTGCTGTACAATAATAGGCAAACAAATGAGCAAAGGAGGCAAATAAACAGATATAGTAGTATCATACTTCCTCCAATCAAACCAAATGCAGCAACTGAATGATATACAGTACAGTAGTTAGTTGTCACGAATCATCTTTCATCTAGTGCATCCTCAGCCTAGCTACATACCAATGCTAGATAACACGTTAGCTTGATTGCAAGTTAGCGGTATATATCGTGTAGCTCGCTATCTTGTTGCAAACACTTTTTGAATAATATAAATAAGAGTGCATACCTTTAATAGGCCGCTCGGTGGTGGACAATTTAGTTGGCGTTTGGTCTTTCGGCACCGACATCGCGGCGTTTCTGCCCCAGCAGGAAACGGCTAGCTAATGGTGTGAACTCCTCGGCGTAGCTAGCAGGCTAGCTGGTGAAATGAGCTAGCCGTGCTAGCTAGCTAACTCCAACAGCACCTCTGGATCCGTAGTAGCCTTCCTCTCCGGCAGCAGACTAGCAGACGGGGCAATGCAGATCAACTAGGGCTAGCAGGAGAGTAATTTAGCTGGCTAGAATGTGGTGGGGGGAGGGAATAGGGAAGATCGCTTTAATTGCTAAATTTAAGCTTTTTTCCTGCCTAGTCTCTCTGCCCTGCGCTGCGGAGGTAGCAAGCCAGCTGCTGTCAATTTCTGTCAGATGAATCGACCGCTCCGGTCCAGGAAACGATTTCCAACCAAACTCACTGTCAGCCACTAAGATGAGTTTTGCGCACCACGCCTCAGTTCATCTCTTAATTTTATCTGTTTGTTCTTGGCAGTACCACATCTGGTTCTGGCCTCTAAGGTTTGGGTTTTAGTCGTGATAAAATGTATCGTCCAGACTGCTGTCGGATTACTGTAATCCACCACAAACGGATTTCCTACAACATGGCTGTGTGTGTTTAACGCATGGCGTTGTGGGTAGTGTAGTATTTGTGTCGTGCACTGGCACACCTTAAGGACACCTGCCAGTTTACACAACAGAAAAAATGTACATGCTGTTGAGTCTTGACCATTTTGCGAGGTCAACTAACCTTACCCGACTCCCTGTTACCTTGTCACAACCAGGATGTGACAAGTAAATAATAAACTAGAGTTTTACCTACAGCCCTCAACCAAATATGTGTTACTATTACAACAATGTGATTATGTAACAATGCAGTACATTTTGAAGAAAAAGATTGGTAGTGCTCTTACATGTTTCCTCTTTTTAGGGCCTCGCTGATCCACCTATGATATTATCAACACAATATGTATATCTTAAACAACTATGCCCCATATCAGAGAGGTAGCTTTAATCAAGTAATTAACAAAGACACAAAATTATTTGACTTACTCAAGCAGCTAGAATGAGGAAACCCTCCACATGTTTATTTTGTCAGAAGCGAATGACATATAGACTAACTGTCACATATCTGTTGATCTGATTATTGTAGACTTACGCTTTTGTGAGAAATATAGGTTAGGTTATTATTTATATTGGGTCCCAATTTCCATTTGTGGATGTTCATTATTAGTGAAATGATCAACAAATGGTCAACCAACTAACTGTTGATAAGCAGTTCTTGCTAAGGTTATGGTTTGGTCTTGAAGACGTTTTAGGTTGAGGGTTAAGGGAAAGATTGGGATTCAGGTTAGGATAAGGGTTAAGGTTGATAGATAGTTAAAACATTACAGATAGTTAATTTGTAATTAATCTATAGTACATCTACAGACACATTTTTGAGATCCTCAAAAAAAGTTTTCAAATGAATGTATAGGGAAATGTGATATTTCTCTACATACGATCAATGAAAAACCTATTGAAGGTTCATTCCTACTATGCCACTAATCTAGATGTACAATTATTGTGGAAAATCTGTTTCCATAATAAGGCAGAAAAATAATCGAATTTGGTCTATTTCCTTTTGCACTGCATGTTAACAAAGAATATGCACAACTTTGATTTAAAAATACCAGTATAACAGTGTGGATTGAAAAATAATGCAATACCAAGAATTTTCAGTAAACAGAATTGTTAACATATTGTTATACTAAACATGCAAAATAAAATAGCAGAAAGTAAAAGTAATAAAGAAATAATGTCTGAACAAAATAATAACAAACTGTAACGTGGAATGAAGGAGACCAAACTGCAGGTAGGCGAACAAGTCGAATAGGGTTTATTTCCTATGGGACTCGGTTAGAATATTATTCTACAGGTATTTCAGGAAGGTATAAGTGGCACTCAAAGGAACTCTGCCACAGAGCACCTCAGTGCTCTAACACGAATACAGGAAGACAATAACGAACGCAGAGACAAGACACATGAGGGATTAAATAAGCAGGTAATGAGCTGCAGCTGTTTGGAATCAGGGAGGGACGCGTTCACAGGACATGGGTAACAAGACAAACACGGACGGTGGTGCCTAGAAGGCCGGCGACGTCGATCGCCGGGGTGCCACGCGCACAGGGGAGTGGCCTCCACAAGGTGGTGACGTGACAGAACCCCCCCCCCCTCGGCCTCCAGCTGCGCGAGGCCGCCGGCCCCGGGGCCGACCCGGAGGGCGCGGAGCAGGACTCCCCGGACGACGCAGATGGAAATCCCGCAAGAGGGACGGGTCGAGGACGTCCGAGCGAGGAACCCAGCTCCGCTCTTCAGGGCCATACCCCTCCCACTCCACGAGATCCTGCAGGCCCCCCCTCCGACGCCAGGAGTCCAACACCGACCGAACAGCATAGGCGGGGGACCCGTCGATGTCCAGCGGTGGAGGAGGAGACGCCCGGATCACATGCTCCTGGAGGGGACCATTCACCACCGGCCTGAGGAGAGACACATGAAAGGTCGGATTGATGCGGTACGTGGTAGGTAACTGCAACCGATACGATACCTCATTGACTCTTCTCAGGACTTTGAACGGCCCCACATACCGTGGGCTCAGCTTCCGGCAGGGCAACCGGAGAGGCAGGTTCCGCGTGAACAACCAGACGCGGTCGCCCGGGGCATAGGCCGGAGCATCAGAGCGGCGACGGTCAGCAGCTGTCTTGTGCCGCCGGGCCGCTCTGCCCAAATGCACGTGGGCCGCTCGCCAGGTGGCGTCTGCCCTCCGGACCAGTCCTCCACTGCCGGCACCGTAGACGGCTCCGCGTTCCAGGGCCCGAAAGGAGGGAGTTCCGGGGCGTACTCGGCCCACGGCAGAAAGGCAGCCCACCGCGCTGGGTGGTCCATGCAATTCGCACGCAGGAACCTGCCCACCTCCTGGTTAACCCTCTCAACCTGACCGTTGGATTCAGGGTGGTACCCGGAGGTAAGGCTGACCGCGACCCCCAGCTTCCCAATGAACGCCTTCCAGACCCTGGACGTGAACTGGGGACCCCGGTCAGACACTATATCCTCCGGGACCCCATAGTGCCGGAAGACATGAGTGAATAGTTCCTCCGCGGTCTGCAGGGCCGTAGGGATGCCAGGAAAGGGGAGCAAACGACAGGCCTTCGAGAACCTATCCACAACGACCAGGACGGTGGTGCAACCCTGGGAAAGAGGCAAATCAGTCAAGAAATCCACACTCAAATGGGACCATGGCCGTTGTGGGATAGGCAAAGGAAGCATCTTACCCGAGGGCAGGTGTCTGGAAGACTTACTCTGGGCACACACCGAACAGGAGGAGACGTACACCCGGACATCTTTTGCCAGAGTAGGCAACAAGTCCGGCCCACGCCCGGATGACCAAAGGAGGGAGAAGTATGGGCCCAAAACAAGAGCCTGTCCCGCACCGCAGTTGGCACGTACGTACGACCATCCGGACAGTGAGGCGGGGAGGGCTCCGCCCGGAGTGCCCTCCGTATCTCCGCATCCACCTCCCACAACATTGGTGCAATGATGTGCGCTGCAGGGATGATGGGGGAGGTGTCCACGGTCCTACCCTCATGGTCATAGAACCGGGAGAGGGCGTCGGCCTTAATGTTTTTTTAACCTGGAACATAAGACAGGGTGAAGTGAAGTCTGGTAAAAAACAGGGCCCATCTGGCCTGACGCTCTGCCTCCGACGACCAGTGTAAACGGGTTGGCGCACCCTTCAACAGTGAGGTAATCGGGGCTGCCACAGTGCCAAAACCCCGGATGAACCGACGGTAATAATTGACAAAACCCAGGAATCTTTGGACATCCTTCACGGAGGTAGGGGAAGGCCAATTGAGCACGTCCTCCACGCGCAAAGTTTCCATCTCCAAACCCCCGGAGGAAACGCAATATCCGAGGAAAGAGACGGAAGACTGAAAAAACACACACTTCTCCAGTTTGACGAATAGGTCGTGCGCCATCAACCGCTTCAATACCCCGCGAACGGTGTTCACATGTTCAGCCCGCGAGTTCGAATATATCAGGATGTCATCGATATAAACAATCACACCGTGACCTAGCATGTCCCGAAAAATATCATCAACGAACGATTGAAACACAGATGGAGCATTCATCAAACCATAGGGCATCACCAGATATTCGTAATGCCCGGAAGTGGTGCTAAACGCAGTCTTCCACTCATCCCCACCCCGGATACGCACTAAATTATAGGCACTCCGCAAGTCAAGTTTTGTAAAGAACCGGGCCCCATGCTTCGTCTCCATAAGCGGACCAATCAACGGCAACGGGTAGGTGTATCTCACCGTGACGTCGTTCAGAGCTCGGTAGTCGATGCACGGGCGTAAGCCGCCATCCTTTTTCTTCACAAAAAAGAAACTAGAGGAGGCGGGTGACGTGGATGGGCGAATGTACCCTGTGCCAGTGCTTCTTTGACGTAGGCAGACATCGCCTCCGTCTCGGCTCTGGACAAGGGATATACTCGCCCCCTAGGTAGAGCACAACCAGAACGGAGATCAATCGCGCAATCCCCCTGAAGGTGGGGAGGCAACAGCCTAGCCCGTGCCTTGGAAAAGACGCGTGCCAGATCCCGGTAGTCAGAGGGAATACGCACGGCGGAGACGGTGGGCAGACTTTCCACAGCGGTTGCACCAACAGACATACCCAAACACCGACCCTGACACCCCCAGGACCATCCCGTGAGAACCCTCCGCGACCATGAAAAGGACGGATCATGTAGTGAGAGCCACGGTAGACCAAGAATAATGGGAAAAGTAGGGGCCTCAACTACGTAAAGGGATATGGACTCAACGTGGGAGCCACACTGCATTCGTAATGGACAAGTTACCTGGCACACCCTACCCAAACCTAGTGGCTTTTGGTCTTCAGAACAAATAGGAATGGGAGGCGTAACAGGCAACAAGGGAATGCATAATGAACGTACCAAACCTATATCAATATACGAGCCCGGTGCCCCCGAGTCCACCATCGCGAGACACCGGTGCAAACTGGGGTACTGAGGGAAGGTGACAGGGATTTGGAGATGGTCAGCGGACGGCCCCCATGGAACAAATGGTCGTACAGCCGTTCTGGATGTCGGGGTGCCCCGTTTGTTCTGACCTTTCCGGCATCCCTGCCGATGCGAAGGCGCTCCGGAATCCTCGTCACGACGCGGAGAGGAGCACAGCGCCCGGCCCACCGAGGTACCCATCTCCATGGCCTCGGCCCCGGTCGGCTGTCGTAGGACCGACTCGCCGGTCATAGGTCGATGAGCCCGGTTCCGTAAGATGTTATCAAGACGGGTGGCCATGGAGACAAGCTCCTCCAAGGTCGCGGTGGTGTCGCGACACGCAAGCTCCTGGCGGACCTCCGTGTCGAGACTGCACACAAATGCATCCCGGAGCGCCCTCTCGCACCATCCGGACTCCTCCGCTAGAGTCCGGAACTCCAGGGTGAAATCCTGGACAGAGCGTTTGCCCTGTCTCAGGAGGAACAGGCGTTCGCCTGCCTCCCGTCCCTGTGGCGGATGGTCGAAGACCGCCCGGAATTTGTCCACAAAGGAGTCATAATGGTCCAGTTCAGGCCCGGATCTGCGCCACACCGCATTTGCCCAGCTGAGTGCTTTGTCCGTGAGACAGGAGATGAGAGAGGAGACTTTCTCTCTCTCCGACAGGCCCGTGGTGCGGGTTGAAAATGATAGGTCCAGTTGCAACAGGAATCCCTGGCACTCGGAAGCACGGCCAGCGTACAGCCGGGGAAGAGGTATGGCAGTCCCGCTGGACACGGGAGGCGGGATGGCTGCAGGAGGAGGCGTGGGTAAAGGCAGTCTGTGCAGTATCTCAGTGACTGCGTCGCGCAGTTGACCCAGCATGTTATCGTGGTCCTCTATGCGCTGTTTGATGGAGGATGAACGGGCTGCCCCTGCTTGGTCCATTGTAGGTTCGTTATTCTGTAATGTAGAATGAAGGAGACCAAACTGCAGGTAGGCCAACAAGTCGAATAGGGTTTATTTCCTATGGTACTCGGTTAGAATATAATTCTACCGGTATTTCAGGAAGGTATAAGTGGCACTCAAAGGAACTCTGCCACAGAGCACCTCAGTGCTCTAACACGAATACAGGAAGACAATAACGAACGCAGAGACGAGACACATGAGGGATTAAATAAGCAGGTAATGAGCTGCAGCTGTTTGGAATCAGGGAGGGACGCGTTCACAGGACATGGGTAACAAGACAAACACGGACGGTGGTGCCTAGAAGGCCGGCGACGTCGTACGCCGGGGTGCCACGCGCACAGGGGAGTGGCCTCCACTAGGTGGTGACGTGACACAAACGTTATTCCAGCTGATGGCATTCCACATTGGCACACCTAGACACACACTGGCACATGGCAAAATCATGGGTAAAAAAGTGCAATGTTTTTTTAACTTAAGGACTCCAGCCCTCATAATTATAAACTTTTGTAATTTGCATTTTCCTGACTTTACACTAAATAGGAATGTTTTTTCTGGGGACAGAAACAGCCCTGCATGATTGGAGCGCCCCTCACCAAAGTATGTTGTGATGTGTGGTTACGAGACCAAGGCGCAGGAGTAGCGAACCAGGTCTTATTAATGACCTAAATGTACGTACAGTACTTATAGTAATAAAGCCGAAAACGCTGGCAGGGGCCAGTGATCTGATCCGTGCTGCGTTCCCGGGCCAGGGGACATGGGGTGATGGGGAATGATGCTGATCTGATCCGTGCTGCGTTCCCGGGCCAGGGGACATGGGCTGATGGGGAACGATGGTGATCTGATCCGTGCTGCGTTCCCGGGCCAGGGGACATGGGCTGATGGGGAACGATGGCAGCTAGAAGGCTGGAGACGACGACCGCCGGGTCCTGCAGGCACCAGGAGGAGGAACGCCCCCAGGTGGGGATGTGACATGTGCACATAACATCTCCTCCTCACAGCATAATTATTTAAGGTTAGGTTTGTAAGACCTAAGAATTTATTACATATATTCCATAGTTATATGTAACATATATAAAAATATATCATCTCAGTATGGAGTTAGTCATGTAGTCGTATCTGTATTGGGAATGCATTGGTGTCCATATTCTATAGGATTAACTAAATCCTTTTAGCATAAATCGCTTGGTCAAAGATTACAAGGGCTTTGAAATGTAACCTTTAAAGCTGGAAAGTACTGTACAGTATAAGTAGTTAGACACAAAATCCACCCAAATAATGTGCATAGATGAATGTAAATGTTGTGGGCACGTAGGCTTTTACACATTATTAATTGCTAATGCTCAGTCTCAAGAATTCCGCTTTCAATTTCCTAATAATAAAGACATCCTGAAAGTAAATGTCTCATGATCAGTTCTTCAAAATCCAAAATGTTCAAGAATCATAACAATTATATCTCCAGTTCTTAACAATGACTGTGTTGATTTGATCTGGTTGGCAGTTGTTTGTGCAAATAAGATATATGTCTGATTTTATCCTATGGAGCAATTAAAATAGAATGGATACATGTTTTTATTATTATTGGGTTTCCATGTTGCAATACAATAAACTACATCAGATACAGCATGTTGGGTAATAACTCATTTAAAAGCATATAAGACAAAATGTAATAGCTCAACCTTCTCACTATAATATCAAATGTATGCACTCACTACTTTACGTCTGAATAAGAGCTGAATTACCATAAAATGAAATACGTTTTTAATCACAATCAGCCACATGTGTAGAATGTCTCAAAATGTGTATTATCATGTCTGAACATCATTAGTGGTTTGTCATGTTTCCATCCAGGATTAGATTTCAACCCACAGACTAAATAAAACAAAATGCAGGGTAATACTGGTGCGTCATATTGGATGCAATCATCACGTTGGGGAATTTCGAATGTGCTAGACACATGTTACAAAATCAAATTACTCACTCAACCATGATTCAAATGTATATTTGTAAGAGGTTCCAACAATTCAAATGTACACTAATGTTCAAAGGTTTGTGGTCACTTAGAAATGTCTTTGTTTCGAACAAAAACTGGGCCCATTATCAACAACCATCAGTTCGGTATTCCAACAGATTGTGTTTATAAATTCAAGTTAATAATTTTAGTACCTGCAAAACACAAGTCTTAACGTCAACAGTAAAGAGACTAGGATGCTAAACTTTTTCTCCAATCTGGCCACATACCAAGATCTAAAGTGTCCAGAGATAACTATATTAGAATGAGTTCACTCAGTACAGTGTCATTGGTAGTTCGAGATAATTTTTAAATTCACCCCAGAATCCTTCTTTTTTTTTTTTTTTTATTGTGTAAGACCTTTTTTGATGTTTTGATACTGCTTTTCCATGTACTGAATCCACTTAAAGTGATGTTTCAATTCTTTTGAAATATTTAATCAATATACAGATTGGGTGTTTTGTTGTTTCAGACAACATGTATTCTAAAATTGTTTCTCCCTTTTAAATAACACTATATTTTGAGTTGATTTGTTGATGGTTGGTTAATATTGTGGAGGATGGTTTAATAATTGTTAAACTATTTGTATTGGTTGCGAAAACCTGGAAAAAATCTGTTCCTATATGACGTACGGTGAAGTTAAAACCTGACTAAACAGTAACAAGTACGTAAAAAACACAATGTGCACATGACAGAGATGATTGCAAGCTTTTGCATTTCCCGTTTATGTCTCAACACAATGGGACATAATGGATTATCTTCAGCATAGGCGGGGTGCATATCTGATTTATGACTCTGTTTATACTTGAGTCACTACAGCTTTGGAATATAACAGGAAACATATTCTGTGATGAAATTACAGATGGGTGTAACCCCCAAGCAAGTCATGCTGTAGTAGGCAGGGATCCCTTGGATTATGTAGCTGCCCAACCCCTGGTTTACTCACGGGTGCTGGCTATATTAGCATCAGCTGTGGATGACATTCAATCAATTGTCTTTTCTGTGAAGCGTTAACAAAGAACAGGAGCTGTACTCATTTTTATTCCATTCCATTTTTTTATTTGAAGCGATGAAGCTACTGGGGCTTGCACTAATTATGCTATTTATTAGTACAGTATTGACCAAACCGGTAAGTAATACAAAAACATTTATGTTCCGTTTTATTTGAAATAGTTTAAGAATTTTAAAAGAAAATTTGTTAAACTACTTAACCTTTTTTGGAGAATAAAGAACTTCATAACTCATTATGGATTGGGTTTGTTAAATGACAGACAAGTCTTTATTGAACATTTCTTGTTGGTTTAATTTAGACAAAATACTATTTTCATTGTTTAGCAAACCAAGGAGAATAAAGTATCTCTATAAGGTTTTACAGATGAAACGGCAATTGTTATGAACATTTAGGACTATACATTTTACACAAACGAAATGTAAATAGTATTTTACATTACATTTTTTTATATATTTCTGATGTAATCTTATTTATTCCTCATTGTATCACAGTTGAAATACAGTATTTCTTAGGCACTGTTGTGTTTTGTCCGCTCCACAGTTTGGCTGGGGTCGACACCCCGGCCGTCACAGAGCGCGGTATGGTCACTCTTCAGAATCCTCAAGTTCAGAGGAGGTTTTCCCCAGGATGACAACAACTACCGCTCTGACAACTCCTTCTCCGCCAACCCCTGCTCTGTCAACTAGAGCTCCTCTTATTCCGACCACTACCGCTCCATCAACTCCTGCTACTCCACTAACTTCTGCTCGGACGACTCCCACTCCACCAACTCCTGCTCCGACAACTCCCACTCCTCCAACTCCTGCTTCGACAACTCCCACTCCGACAACTCCTGCTCCGACAACTCCCACTCCCTCAACTCCCGCTCCGACAACTCCCACTCCCTCAACTCCCACTTCGACAACTCCCACTCCCTCAACTCCCACTCCGACAACTCCCAATCCCCCAACTACTGCTCCAGTCACGGAGAAAAGAGGAGACACTTTGTAGTTTGAAAATATGAATATTAAAAAAGATTAATACCAAAGCATTACAAAGAGTTTATATCATTATTTCCTATTTTATCATGTAGGGGAGAGCGGGGTATGTGTCACACAGGTAAGTTGTCACACTGTTTATACCAAAAATAGATCTGCATTCACAAAAAACAAATAGCTTCTACATGTTCTATGGTCAACTTCCTGTTCATATGTGGTCAAGGTTACTATAATCTCAGGTGAGCACAGGCTTCTAATTTTCCTATTCAAAAGTAAAAAATTGGCTCTTAACTTAATTTTATGCAATAAAACATTGTTAAGTGTGAATGTTCAAATTTTGCATTGAGTAGATGCAATACTTTAGCTGCAGTCCTATGTTGAGCTAATCTTAGCCAACATTTGCACACTCGTCAGTTTGGGGCAAGTTGTCTTATTTACCTTGAGGCAAGTTGTCACACGTGAAGTATACACATATAACATGCTAAAAAACATTATGATATTGTGTAATCAGCTCTGATTATAGTAATAAATGTAACTGTAAATGAATTATTATATATACATGAAGTTTGGAGCAGCAGACAAATCCCTGGATTACACAAATCGGGTTTTGGCGTGTGTCTACTACCATGCTACATGTCATGAATTAAACACTGCGTCTGTTTTGTTAATACTTTAAGCATTTCCGCAAATTATCTGCAGCAATACATTACATTCCAATTTCAACAATGACTGTGGATCTATGTGCCAGAGTAAACTGATTGTATCACATAACTGGTGTGTGCCCTGCTGGCATAATTGTTATGATTGAAAGGTGTGGTTTGACTCTAGTCATGATTGTTTTGATTCAGAGTTCATTAATGAAGTTGAATTTGGCTTTGAATTTAAAATAAAAATCTAAATTCACACTAAATTAGTTGTGTTTTTATGTGTTGATAATCCATTCACGCAGTGTGACACCTTACCCACTGGTGGGGCAAATGGTCACTAGTGCACACTCTCTATTTAAAGGTCTACAACTCCGTAATGGAATAAGATATGAAGATGTAATGAATTCAAAATATGTGCACAAGACTTCCTTCTTTCACTTGGTATGACATTTATACCATTGTGATATATTGTTTCCTGTAAATTTTACACAGTGTGAAAATTGTGACAACATATCCTACTGTCCCCTACAGATCAAAAGCTTCTGAAGAACATCTACTGTAGTACTTTTAATGATTCAAGGTATTTTTTTCTTGTCTTGTTCTGGAGAATTTATGACAACGGTAATTGCTTGTTCGAAGACTTTTCTTGCATTCAGTGTTGGTGACTGGAGTCTGTCTAGGTTAACATGATGGTTGATGATGAAATACTCTGGTGAGTAACCTGAGAAAATACTCTGGTGAGTAACCTGAGAAAATACTCTGGTGAGTAACCTGAGAAAATACTCTGGTGAGTAACCTGAGAAAAATATGTCCCTTTTATTGTTTTTTATAAGATGGTTCCGATATTTACATATTTGTTGTGTTCTTGTGTACCCAATTAAGATAATTATATAATAATTGAGAAAAAATAACTGTTAGTCTGTTAACTTAATGCTATTAGGTTTGGGTCATTTATGATCAGTAGGAAAGATCATCAGTGCATGACTGTAAACTTGGAATGTAGTATGCGGCTAAAAAAGTACCAGATGAGTATCTTATCTAACTTGTGTATCCCACATCCCCCAACCCCCGGAAAAGAAAAAAAACACTTTATTTCTCTGGCCCTGCCAACTAATGGCTTCGATGAGGGAACTTATTTTTCCAAGACACCTTAAGAGGAATGCACTTATTGTAGGTTGCTTTGGATAAGAGCCTGTGGTAAATGACTAATATTTAAATGTAGAATGTATGATTGAGAATTGATTCTTATTTCTTGCATTCATATAGCACCCTCTTGTGGCCATCGGCTTTCTAACACTGCTAAGGGCTCAATATTATATATTATATCAAGGGCTTTATATAAATGGATCAGGAGATGAATCAGGTCGTGTTATGGAATTGTCTAAAAGGGCCCTTATTATAAAGCCTTAAAGGATTACTTGTCTAGTTTCCTTTCTCTGGGGAACCTAACTGTGAATGTTTTCAGCAGCCAGTAATATAGGTCACAATTGATGAGTCTCTGCACACTACAATAATTTTGTGGCTCAGCAGGCAATACAATATATTGATGTGTTATAACAGACCATTCTTGGACTTTTAAGAAAAAAGAAGAAATGTATTTATTTAGAAATGTTACATTTTACTTTATTACATTTAAAATAAGACACACAGCAAGTAGTGTAAATAATTGTGCAACTGAACAAAATGGACAGTCGCGTGACTGCGTGACAGTATTACTCTTATCAGGCGTTATTGACATACTGTATCAGACCCGAGTGGGAGAGTTTTGCTCATCACCGGTCCTTTTCCTTTCGGCTCTGACCACCTAAGGCAGGGGCGACCTTCTTGTTCCTAGGACCGTTCCATGCCGTCGACCGCAGCGGGATGGAAGAGGCCGGCCCTTACTTGGCGGTGATGACGACCGGGGCCTCTGTGATCGCCCCCTCAGCCGAGTCACTGTCGCTCTCCTGGCTCTCGGTGGAGTTGCTGTCTTCCGCCCCGGGCGTGGCCGCCGTCTCCTCGCTGCTGTCCCTCTCGGGGCTACTGGCGCTGTCACTCGAGTCCCCCTCTACCAGGCTCTCCTCGACGGGTCCCTGGCGCAGGACGGGCTCATTGGCCATCCCGCCGGTGGCATCCAGACCCTGGCTCTCCACCTCCGGAGTGCTGGTGTCCTCCTCCATCAGATCGTGTACCTGCAGGGCCTGGGGAGGGGTGGATGGAGGCACGTTCAGAGACTGCCCTCGGGCACAGAACGGAGGAAAAAGCCTGTTTTCTAGGAACGGACGTACCTTGAACACGGTCATCGTCTTCTCGACCTCGTTCCCGAGCCCGGCGTTGTAGACGGACACCTTATTGCCAGCATACATGTCTTGATCCATCTTTCCGTAGGATTTGTACGGGGACATCCCCTTCTCAATGTTATTGGTGCCCTCATAGATGATGGACTTCTTGTAGTCGCTGGGGTGGCCGACGCTGTCTCCGCGTCCGGTGTCTCCGCGTCCACCGTCTCCACGTCCGCTGTCGTAAGCAGGAGTCGTGACGGCAGCCACGGTGGCCTCAGCGGTGGGTCCAGCGGTGGTACGGGGTTCCCCAGACTCGCTGGAATTTGTCTCCTGAAGACACATCCCAGCAACCACCGTAATATTCTGTTATATTAATATTCAACGTGTTCAAGCACGCTGAATCCTGCTGTCTGACAGCCTGTCCTTATTGTACGGTATATAATCTTATGTAACATGCAGACGTCATCCACGTTTTGATCCGATCCCACTCTCAAAAAGAGAGAAGGCGTGTGCGTAAATGTTTGAAAGTCTCATTGTAAAGACATTTAGACACCAGCTAATATCAAAACACCATGTTTTTATTTGTGTTGTACAAAGACAGCCATCTGAAAGCCATGCATATAGAAAGTCACACCACTAATATGATCAATATACTAGTACATTATCTCTAAAGTATGTTATATAAATGGTCATACCTGCACATACATCTATAAATGAATCTCACACATAGTTTCATATATTTTCATATATGCTTCATTACTCACATCGCTGTCTGTATTTTTGGTGCTGTCTGTGCTGTCTGTGCTTTCCTCACTTTTATCGCTTTCATCACTGTCTGAGCTGTCTGTTGATGCTGTGCTGTTTGTCGTTGGGTCTAGAGTAGGATCAGCTTCCTGGAGAATAGAACAAGAGCATAAATAAATATGTCAAAATCCATCAAAAGCAACCATCGAAAGCGTAGATATGGTCGTCTCTCAGATGAGGCATTTTAAGCATTATTGGACAGAAATGTGGTGAAAGATGGAGGAGAGTGTTTTTGGTTTTTATTCTAGGTAGAAAGGTTTGTCTTCCATGTAGAACACAGGTTCTATCTGGAACCTGTGAAGGGTTCTGCCTGGAACCAAATAAAGGTTTCCGACAGAAACAGCAAAAGTACAATTATGTTATTGTTCCAAGAAGATTCTTTGTAAAAGGGAAAGGATTCTACCTAGGATTGTTTTTAAACAAAGCTCGTAAGATAATATATTTCCTTCAAAGCTAGGGATTTACGTAAGAGCATGGTTTGAAATCAGGGGGTTATTTACATACTAAAGAAATGCATAAACACAACATATAAAGTGTTTGTCCCATGTAACATAAATATTAGTTCTCCTGGTTGTGTTTATATTTATATTCAATAGAACCATAAATAAACGTTTACAGCATGCTAAATTGCAGGGAGAATAGTTTGATTCAATACATTTATTTGACTGATTGGTTGATTATTGTTATGGAAGTTGGATTCATTGCACCCATCACTGATATGGTTGTTCCTGTGTAATCTTGTAATCTAATCAATATTTAATCTTCCCTACACTTACACTTACTGGTTCCACTTGTTGGATACCCTAACACATCACTTTGCAGGCCTGGTGTGGCCTGTAGACCAGGGGTTTCCTAACCCCCCTGAGATAAAGTATAACAAGGCCCAAAGAGGCCTCATGATAAGTAAAACATTTTAATGTCAGAAGAAATACAATTGTCCAGCATGAGCCTTTAATAAACTAGAAACCCTCATCGAGGGTTTGAAGGGCCCTGTGGAAAGGTTCCAGCAAGCACCAAAATGTGTTCCCTTACGGGATCAACTAAAGAACCCATAGGGTTCTACGTAGTACCTTATTTTGTAAGTGTGAATATATGTTACAATATAATTGTCATGCCCTGACCGCGAGCCCCGAGGCACAGATATGGGCAGGGGCCCCCAGCCAGGACATGACAATAATTATGCTTTAGCTCTTTTGTATCTTTGTCAGAGCTCTCATCGGATGTTCCTGAAACCACATCAACATCAACTACAACAAAAACACAGCCTTAAAAATAACTGATATCTCAATGATCTCAATTCTCCCTATAGGGCAAATGTAAACATTCCGAAGCCAAACACGTATTATAGAAGAATGTCTCTAGTAAGAGGGTAGGCATGTTCTTACCTGTAGAGGTGCAACACCCAGTCCCTCCAAGGCTTTTTTAAGCACTATAACAAGTTTCATCTGTCAGTGGGAACATGAATTGTAATTGATACCATGTACACATTTGTCTTTCTGTGTGTGTCTGTCTGTATACGTATTATGTGTGTTCATAAAAACAGAATACCAACCTGCTCCTCTGAGCTCTCGGAACTGCTGCTGGACACACGTTTTGCCGGGCGACACAGGACAGTCGCAAAGAGCAGAACGAAAACAATTGCAGCCTTCATTGTCAAAATGAGTATCTTGAAAGAGAGGAAACAAGATGTACATGTTGAAATCCGTGAAGGTCCTGGCTGGGGGACTCTGGTCTCCTCTATGTGCCTGGGGCTCACAGTCAGGTCCTGGCTGGGGGCCTCTGGTCTCCTCTATGTGCCTGGGGCTCACAGTCAGGTCCTGGCTGGGGGCCTCTGGTCTCCTCTATGTGCCTGGGGCTCACAGTCAGGTCCTGGCTGGGGGCCTCTGGTCTCCTCTATGTGCCTGGGGCTCACAGTCAGGTCCTG
>JACXGK010007548.1:6877-25039 GCA_016801125.1 Novumbra hubbsi
TTGACCGGACAGTAGACGACCCACACACCGGCCTTGACCGGACAGTAGACGACCCACACACCGGCCTTGACCGGACAGTAGACGACCCACACACCGGCCTTGACCGGACAGTAGACGACCCACACACCGGCCTTGACCGGACGGCAGAGGAAAAAACAAGAGTTGAGGGATCAAGGTTCAAAGAAATCTTCAAGCTTGTCTGATAGGAAAACTAGATTTGGTCATAGCTACTGGAGGCACTTCAAGATGTTGAACTTCAAGTCAATCCAAAACATATTTTTGCTGAAATGCAGAATTAAATGTGGGTAAATGTGAATGCGCATGGCTTTAGAGCTTGAATAGTTAAGTTGCTATTAAAGCGGATGGGCTTCCAAAATTGGATCCTTTTGCTCTACACACTACAGCACTCTGCTTAATAACAGCACACTAATAATGAAAGAGGGGGGCATTTGGAAATCTGCTGTGAAGGAGTCATGCTCCACATGGAGATTGAATCCCCACAACGATGATTGTCCAAATCAAGGACTGGTTCTTCACGTGAGCCCCAATGCCCCCCAATTACCAGAAGAATAAGCTATGGAACAAAGCTGCTGGTCATGCAGTCCATTACCAACTCCGACAGTCAGAACAACAGTCTATTCACAGATTCACATGGCATCTCATCAATATCTGACAATTCTTAATTGAAACCCCAGTTTCTTATTAGCCGGTGATCCGAGTGAAAATTAGACAACGTAACAACCCAGCAGCTGAACACCCAGCAGGTTGGTTTAGACGAAGTCATGCGCATAGTAGAACAATCAAATGAGAAATGAATGAACACAGCCGCATCGAAACCCTTCCGACATAAAAGAAGCATTTACACAAGGGGTTGGCAAGCTTTCAAGGAGCATGTATATGATAACATGCTGTAGCCCTGTGTGTTTTGGTCCAGAACAACCGGTTTCATCCCAGCTTTGGGTAGTTAGGGTACAGTCTGGTACCTATAGACTGCCACTTTAAATCCACAAATAATGCCCTCATAATGCCCAATTTTGTTCCCTCTCTTAAATAATGTCTTTGGGTTTTTCTTTTGTCAAACACTTGGAGAAGTGCACAGACCTTTCACCATTTTCATGTAGTCAACCAGCTGGGATTTCTATGGATTGGGAGCAAACAGCACCCAAGGAGAGTTTAGTGCTTTTCGTCCGATCGGTTATGTTTTGTATATCCGTTCATTATAAATACATTGCACATGGTTTGGTTCAGAACTCTAGCATTGAAGGTGCTAACATCACACAGACACACACATATCCCACGCTGCAGCTGTTTTAACAAGCTTATTTAAGTGCACGTAGTCTCTTGGAAGCCTTGCCAAAAATGTTGTTATGCAAAAATGACATACCACATGTGTGGGTGATTGGGAAAAGCTAACGATATTTTGCCAACAAAACATGTTCAGTTGGTTTAGAAGAACGTAAAGCAGTTCACGAAAAGAGACAAGTCAAGGGAGGTCACAAAATTAAAAAAAATATTATAACTACTTTGGGCATATTGCTGCAAACAATATCAGATATCAATGTCTTATAGACTTTAGAGATATACAAGAGATACATGGACACAGAGTAACGCAAGGGATACACAGATGCAGAGTCACACCCAAGACGCACTGTCAAAGAATCCCTTTCTTCTCCTGTCCCAGGGGCTGCTTTTCCGGGGCCCTTTTATTTAACCTTTGACAGGGCCTGCCAGGGTGCGTAAGCACAATGTAATACAAGAGACACACAGATACAAAGTTACACAAGATACACAAGAGGCTCAAAGTTGAGACCTCATCAGATTCCTCTGAATCTGGCTGCACAGAGAGCGACAATTAACAGGATAGCTATTTATTAATTATTTTTATCTATTGTTTGTCTTTTATGTCTTTGATCCACTCTTTTGATTCAGGTGATGACAGCACAAGGACTGAGACATCTGTCTGTCTCTGTGAGTAATTCTTTTTTTTTTCTTGTTGTCATTCAATCATAATGGAAGTGTTTCCACTGGCTTCATAATATTTTTCCTACCTTTATTGAAGTTAGTTCATAGACAATGTTCTGCTTTTTGTAATGGCCGCATTCTTTTTCTATGGTATGAGGAGGATTTAGCCAAAGAGAAGGGCCAAAAAGGTGAAATGGGCGATCCGGTAAGGATTTCATACATACCTACCTGTTTACTTCACTTCGTCTTTATATAATTACATTCAGAGAGCATCTGAGAGTAGATAACAATAACAGTTGTGAGAGAAATCCATGCAAAATGAGTCCGCTTCACAACCAGATAGCAAAACTGATTAGTACGAGGTAAGCCTGAGCTGTGTCCAAGAGGAGTGGGTTGTTTATTTGTCAGCGTTTTGTCCCTGATGTAAACACATATGTATTTCGGGATGACAACGATTGCACTTCTTTCTAGGGCGAACGAGGATTCGAAGGACCCCAGGGTTTGAAGGTAAACGTATATTTAATCAAAGTCGTCAGATAAGAGGCATCGTTCAAGCAGTGGATGCATCTGAATGTCCTCATGCAATGCGATCTTGACTTCTGTGTAGTGTTTTAAATTGGCTTCGGTAGAAGTGGCAGTGGATAAGTACATGGTCATATTCTGCCAGAGATAAACGTGATACATGAGTAGCCCATTGTTATAGGCTGCCGGAGCAAAGACATATTCCAATGAATAAACAAAATGATGCAGTTACAAAGCTTTTAAATGTAGTCTGGGTGAATCGGTAATGAAAATAGCTTTGATCTAAGAGTTTCAGAAAGTCGGGCCATAAAACGTTTGGTTTATATTTTCTTGACTCCCTTGAAGCCAGGCGCTAGATTGATTTTCCCCGGGTCTCACTCGATAACAAATGTTCTGCAGTAATTGTGGAGAAAAACAAATCTCACTCTAAATGAGCCCTTTCTCCATCTCCCGTCTCCTCACTCACTCCAACCACCCTTTCTCCCTCTCCCCTTTTTCTCCCTTGTTTCATTACTGGTTTATAGGGAAGCCTTGGACTACCGGGTCCAAAGGGAGAACCTGGCTCAGAGGTAAACATACCAAGACAATAAAACCACAAAACAAATCACCCAAGAGAACAAACAACTCCTCTTACCCAACATCACACAGCGGCAATATCTATAGGACCCTCTCCTATTGGAGTTCTTGGAAGAAGGTGGATTGACTCTGAATGGACTTGTCTACCCAGGAAGTAGACTTTTAAGATGACCTGTAGTCCGTAGATTGTTAATATAAGTATCAACCAACAATTTAAGTATGATCCACTGCCGTTGCACCTGTTGGTAAACGAAAACAATTGGCATTAAGGAATTAAAGGGACTTGTGTACCAAGTGGTTACAATCTGGTTCTGAGCCTGCCAAACACAAAACCTCCGTTGGGCGGGTCTCAAACGAGAACATTTTAAGAACCTCTGTTCTAGATCTCCTGGTTCCAAACACATGAAGCTCCTTGTGCAGCTTCCAACACTGGATTTGAACCATCACCACACCAGCAAGTACTAGGATATTACCTGACAGGTGTTAAAATACCTCACATCACCAGAAGTCATGTAATTCTCCATACAGGTTGAATCACAATGAAAGGAAGTTATTATTCCAAAACATTGGCTGGGCCTTCACTACATTCTCCCATGACTTTTGACTCGGCAACAAAACGTCTGTATGTAATCGTACTGATGCAACCAAATGATTTAGATCATTGTGTCTTTATTACGTGACAATGGATGAACCAGTGGACCAGTATATGATAATACCCAACCCTTACCTGAGACATAGAATATCTAATTTCTACCCCCCCCCCCATCGTGGAGTTACATGGAGGTGTTTTAAGCCGTGTTAGTTGATCTTTTATTAGAAAGACGATAGATCGAATGGAAACAGAGATCAGCCATTCAACTGTAGCTGTCAATAAGTGTTTCAAAGAGACAACCATGCCACATTTACAGTGTCTGTACTGGATGTAGCAGATTCCTAAAGGGAGCGTTCAAACTGTCACAAGAGACACATTGTGGGCCCGATGGCTGCAATTTTCACAGCAGGCAAAACATTTATTTTACCTTTTAAAGCTACAGTCTGCTATTTCTAACAACATCTCCATCATCATCATCCCACGTCCAACCTCTCGGGGACCCGGAAGGCCTTTAGATTGGTGTTATGTCTTTGCTGAATTGAACAGATGGCTGCTCAGTAAAAGGATTGTGGGAATTACAGTGATTGCTCAGGCCGGCTACGGTTATCCTGACATTCTGGTCACCATTGGTTACTATGAAGCTACGATATTTGACGGTGACAATTGTGCTTCTGTGTTCCAGGGTAAAGGAGGTTCTCAAGGCCTCATCGGACTCCCTGGTGTTGCAGGAGAGAAAGTAAGTGCAGTACAGAAGTAAAATGCACTGACGTAAAATACACAGACATAAAATTCACTGACGTAAAATACACTGTCGTAAAATACACTGACATAAAATACACAGATGTAAAATACAATGACGTAAAATGCATTGTCATACAATGCACTGACATAAAATACAAAGGTGTAAAATACACTGACGTAAAATACACTAACATAAAACACAATGACGTAAAATGCACTGACGTAAAATGCACTAACGTAAAATACAACAAAAACAGAGAAAGACGGGAAGATGAAGAGAGTGGAACAGAGCAAGTCGGTGAGAGAGACACTGTGTAGAGTCAGTGGGAGAGGCACTGTGTAGAGTCTGTGTAGATTCAGCGAGAGACACTGTGTAGATTCAGTGAGAGAGACACTGTAGATTCAGTGAGAGAGACACTGTGTAGAGTCAGTTAGAGAGACACTGTGTAGAGTCAGTGAGAGAGACAATGTGTAGAGTCAGTGAGAGAGACACTGTGTAGATTCAGTGAGAGAGACACTGTGTAGATTCAGTGAGAGAGACACTGTAGATTCAGTGAGAGAGACACTGTGTAGAGTCAGTTAGAGAGACACTGTGTAGAGTCAGTGAGAGAGACAATGTGTAGAGTCAGTGAGAGAGACATAATGTAGTAGAGTCTGTGAGAGGGACACTGTGTAGAGGCTGTGAGAGAGGAAAAGGTTTAGAGTCATGGAGGGTGACGGGGAGGGAGGGATGACTCCTGAATTATGGCACAGACGATTAGTAATCAGATTTGAGGATGAATTAGTGGACAGAGGCAACCTTACGCTGTGAGGCAGATGGGGCCCATCTGCTTTGTGCACCTGCCTCATTCATAATGATCATCTGTCTTGATTCAAAAAGAGGAATGATGTTAGAACACGGTGGGCTCACCGGACCGGAGAAGAGGAAGGTGGATGAGGAGCGCCTGTGTACCTGTTTGTGTGTGTGTCTCAGTGGGTGTAGTGACAGGCGGTGGGTGTGTGTGGGTCTCAGTGGGTGTAGTGACAGGCGGTGGGTGTGTGTGGGTCTCAGTGGGTGTAGTGACAGGCGGTGAGTGTGTGTGGGTCTCAGTGGGTGTAGTGACAGGCAGTGGGTGTGTGTGGGTCTCAGTGGGTGTAGTGACAGGCAGTGGGTGTGTGTGGGTCTCAGTGGGTGTAGTGACAGGCGGTGAGTGTGTGTGGGTCTCAGTGGGTGCAGTGACAGGCAGTGGGTGTGTGTGGGTCTCAGTGGGTGTAGTGAAAGGCAGTGGGTGTGTGTGGGTCTCAGTGGGTGTAGTGACAGGCATTTCAGGGGTTTGTGGCATATGGCCAATATATCATGGATAGCTGCGGTGTCCAGGCACTGTGTGATCCGTCAAGCATTTGAAGAGCTCTTAGCTGTGGTATATTGGCAATATACCTACTCCATTTACTGTGTGTGTGTGTGTGAAGGACCGGTTGATAGATGTGGATTTGTTATCTTTTCTATTTACAGGGGGACGAAGGTGTACCTGGCAGAGCCGGACTTAAAGGAGACAAGGTAGGAGTTCAAATCACATTATACACCTTTAAATGTGAAGGCAGACATGCGACAGAGGTTTCACCCACACTGCAGAGGATGTAGGAATCTGTGGAGGAGTTGTGTCAGAGCGGATCTGCGGCCCCTCCGAGGGGCATCCTCACTTCAGGGTGGGAGTCACTTGATGCTGGTTCTGCTGGGTTACGGGGCCTTCGGGAACTGTACATACTGACCTTAATTCCACCTTGACCTTATGGGTGACCTACACATAACACCAACACAGACTGGCGTCTGCAACACATACGCGAACACACACTCCAACAGATTCTTAGTACAATCGACAAGGACACACAAACAGATAAAAAATATGTTATTTGTGCCAACAAATGAAAATAAGGACCATGGATGTAATCCCTACAGGGTGGGACAACCAAGAGGCCATCGGCCACTGATACCACTGCATGACACACACACACATACACACACACACACATAGGGCTGGTCACGTGACACATAGGGCTGGTCACGTGCTCACTTTCCTTGAAAATGTTGCACCCCCAACATGGTGGGTCACACAGTGGGTCTGTCTCAATAGATGTCGCTCCGAATGACACATTTGTCCGTCACTCGATTGGACCTGCCACTTCTCTGTTTCCAGGGGGACTCTGGTGGGGTGTTGGGGCCCCCAGGCCTACCTGGACCCAAGGGAGAGCCAGGAGATCCAGGAGCAGGAAACCTGGTGGGTGCACTGTCTTCTTAAATGACTCCTCACATACCATATGATGTAATGTTTCCACCAGATCCATATAGGACTTAAAGTAGTGAATGCTCCACCCACAGATGATTTTAGTGTTTATATTTATATATATATATATATATATATATATATATAGTCAAATAGATTAAATCAGTCAGTAGGAATTAGGGTAACCTTTCTCCCCGTTTCTATGACCGTCGAGGGGGGGGGGGTGTCTTGGACACACCCGCAAGCAAACGATCGTAGATACCGCGGGGCGCTAACAGCTGGGGGCGACTCCCGTAAACCAGATGCGAGGATGAGAGGTGGAGGCAGATGGAGAGAAAGGGTGAGAGCGTCCCAGACGTCATGCGAATGCACTGCTATTAGGTAACCCGGCGTTGAATAACACCGGCCCACGCCCACGTCCACCCCCGCTGTCGGCACGCCTCGGGTGATCTGGGAGGGCTTGTCTCACGCTGGCACCCCCCCACCGGTACACCGTTTGGCAGGCTGGGATTCGGACCGGGGTTGGTTCAAATGCTATTTCTAATTATTCCCACCAGTTTCTGCTGTTAATGTCTGTTCTGAAAAGAGCGTGTCTAAGGTAGAAACACTGCCGATATAAACGTTTTTACAATATGCTTGTCTGGAGTGACAAGGGATGTTCACCATTTGGGGGTGAATCTATTGGTCTGTTAAGGCAACACGGGTCTAGGTTGGCAGGTGTTGGAAAATCATTTCAAAGGGCATTTAAACACGTCTTCTGGGTTCTCTAGGGTTCTAGCCCAGTGGTAAGCAGACCAGGTTCTGGCCGGCTTTTGATTTAACTCACTCCGAAAAACTCTGGAGTCCTTCACTGACCCGGTCAATTAGATGATCACTTACTGACTAAATTCAACACACCTGATGTACGATCAATTAAATCAAAACACAGAACGCCCTGTGTTTCTTCAGGAACCGGGAGGCCTACCGATAGTCCAGCCCAAGCCTGTGGCTCAGAGCAGTATAGTGCCAGATGCCTGAAAGCAACCTTTTCACTTAAACAGCTCACTACTTAGTGGGGTAAGCTAGTGCCCTATGAAGGGGATGGACTGCAATTTGGGACGCAGGCCAAGCTTTCAGTCTACACACACAACACAAGACACACACGAGACGACGAGCACACACACCAACGTACCACTAAGTGTGTTGGGCAGAGAGGAGTAATAAGGTAGACGCTGGTGAACAGGCTCAGCAGGTTTGGAGGTGTACTCGTGTTGAGCGAGGAGGAGGGGTGCGTAGGATGGATGCATGGGCAGAAGGGCACAGCTGGGCCGAGGGCACCCCGCTAGTTGGTTCACGCCTCTGGGTTCCCCAGCCCAGTGTCTAGAGGTCACAGCACAGGGAGACAGAGACAAGACGCTTTTGAACTTGTGTCTGCGTATTTTCCTTACGTCGCTAACCCTAAGACTCACTCACTGGAGTGCTTTTGAAACTTCAACAGGAGGCTATTTGAGTTCATCCAAATGGGTCTTGATTATTAACAAACAGTAAACAGCGTAGTCTAAACACAAACCCGAGTCAGGGAAAAAGCAAGTGTAACTTTTCTCCCCAAAACTGCAGCGTTGGCACTGAGCGAACTTTCAAACAGCTAATTTGCATTGTGCAGTGCTTCGGACTTGGTTCTACCACTAATGCATGCTGACCACAGAAATCAATTTCTCATCAAGGACAGTACTGTAAATAACGCACACAAACATCACGATCCTAATCGAGGCTTCGTCCACATTCCCTATTCCAGCCCACAGGCTGTTGCACCCTGGGAAGTAGGGTGCAAATGAGGAGACACCCAGAGTGTCTCTGTGGCTGTGGGCGGGGCAGGATCGGCCACACTGCAAAATGTAGAGACTAGGAAATTTGTACTATGGTTTATTTTAAGTTGTCTCACACACTTTAAAAGTTCTATAAGGATCTTTGGACCTTTTTAGTATAGGTCTCAGCACATATTAACAGTTTAACCGGTATGAGCCAGAATTAATACATTTTCATTGGTTGTAAACACTACTAAATTCTACACCCCTAATATGCCATGCCTCCGGTTTTCGGATCTGACCAACACGATGAAATGTCTTTCCTTGCAGTCAGAGCCAATAACTTGTAATCTAAATGCCCTTTGCATTAGTGTCTGGGTACAATGATATAGAACACTTTGATACCTGAGAACGTGTGATCTTAGAATCAGACATCAGAGGCCGTGTAGTGTTTAGGCAGGAGATTGATTTGGTAGCCAGGCAACCGGTACCCAGCATCCATCATCAATAACCCAGCAGTGTTTAAAGACAAATCAACCCAATAAAGTGACCCAACCCAGCAGCTGGTTTACCTAAACTACTCAGAGCGAAAGGTTCTTGGTGAAATGTCGTGCTGAGACCAATGCAATGGGGTGGTGTTGTTTGTAGTAAGTATAATCAACATCCCGTTAGTCTCACTGTGTGAATTTGCTGACACTTCCCTACATGGACATGCTAAATTATTGAAGACATTTAGACTGCATCTTTCTGAGTACATTGGATTGGTGAGCATTTGAAATGGTCTCTAATAAAAGTTTTTGCTCCTAATTGTTGTGTGAGAGTTTAAGACAACGCAGAGTGCTAACTGTGCAAAGCGCACACACTTACACCCCCTCATGTGTTCTGTCAGTCAAAAGAGACCTATTTTGGGACCGTGCCAAAGGTATATACGTTTAGGTAATTTGAGGACAAGCTGAAGAAAGCCTGAAGGACAACACACCGAGAGGAGAAGATTGATAAGATCAAGAAAAGTGTACATGTACTATAATTACTTTGTAATTAAACAACAACGAACGCTTCTTCCCCTGACTTGGGTCCATTATAATTCTGAGAAATCTACCAGTATCCAACAGTTATATAGATGCAGTATATAGATGTCTAGTAATTGTAATTTTCATTCTCTCCATTTTTCCCAGCAGGGTGAGGCGGTGACACCTGGAGCCAGAGGATCTCGAGGGCCAAAGGTAGGAGACCATGCCATACGATGTGGGAATAGGGCCAAAGGTAGGAGACCATGCCCTACGATGTGGGAATAGGGCCAAAGGTAGGAGACCATGCCCTACAATGTGGGAATAGGGCCAAAGGTAGGAGACCATGCCATACGATGTGGCAATAGGGCCAAAACAAGATGACCGCCCCCATAGGTTGGAGATTAGGGCCAAAACAAGATGGCTCCCCTCCTAAGGTGAGGAAAATAGGGCCAAAACAAGATGGCCACCTACCCAGGATCACAGCCATCTGTAGTGATCATCTTCCAGCTGGATGAGAGATATTTCTCCTGGCTATGAGGACCCACAGTAGAAAACATCGACCAGGTCACCTCTGTTAGTCCAAATTCATCCCATTCATCCAGTCACATGTTCAGTTTGCACAAGCATGCCGCAAGTCCACCGATCTGATACTGTACAAACCAATCCATGCATTGTGGTGCAAGGCCTTCTGGGTGAATGAGTTCTGTGTCTGGCAAATACTGCATAATTACATCATCCACTGACGTCGGAGATCTGAGGAGCAGGTGGTAAAAGAACTTAGGAACTCTCAGATATTTTCCCGTTGAGCCTAAGACCCTTGTGGAGACAGGTTCCCTAAGCTTGGCCCTAAGGAACGTGATAAGAGGTAGTGCACTCTGAAGAGAACAGGGTGCCATTTGGGATGTCGTCTGATTATTCCTATCCTTGTCAGGGTGAACGCGGGGTCCCTGGGGTACCAGGAGAAGCAGGGGACAAAGGAGACCCTGGTCGGGGTGTAGAAGGGCCTCCTGTGAGTATATTTTAAATACACTATCTGCAGAAAAAAGAAAACGTATAACTTTACATAATAAACATACATTGAATCTGAAGAAGGTTGATAGAAAACAAGCTAAAAGGCTCTGTGACATATCTGTGACAGTCATAGTCATGGAGGGGTACCATGTTGGTTTGTTGGTGTGTGTTCGGTGAAGGCCTTGGTGATATTGATGTGTTTCTGTGTGTGTGTGTGATGTGTTGTAACAGGGCCCTGTCGGACCGAGAGGTGAGAGAGGATTGGAGGTATGTGGAACCACATCTCTACTTGAGAACCATTCACACACACACACAAACAGGCACACAAACACACACACACTCTCTCAAAATATAAATAAGTTATAGCATTTAGTTAAGAACAAAATATGTTAGACTGTTTTGTTCAAGTATCATATCCATTTATCCATTTCATTCCTTTGATATTGGAATAATATCACATACCTTACCCATATTAACTTTCTGATGCTTGGATTAAAGATACTCTGTACAATACAATTAATATTACATATACTTATTTCCATTCATATTGTTTTTCATTAGCATTCACACTTCAACAGGACTTATCAGGCTCAACAAGATGTGTCTCAATCTAATCATGCTTTATAGGACACGTGTCAGTCTTATCAGGACTTGTAAGTCTCAATATGACTTCTCAGGCTTATCAGGACTTGTAAGTCTCAATAGGACTTCTCAGGCTTATCAGGACTTGTAAGTCTCAATAGGACTTCTCAGGCTTAATAGGACTTGTAAGTCTCAATAGGAGTTCTCAGGCTTATCAGGTCTTGTAAGTTTCAATAGGACTTCTCAGGCTTATCAGGACTTGTAAGTTTCAATAGGACTTCTCAGGCTTATCAGGACTTGTACGTTTCAATAGGACTTCTCAGGCTTATCAGGACTTGTAAGTCTCAATAGGACTTCTCAGGCTTAATAGGACTTGTAAGTCTCAATAGGACTTCTCAGGCTTATCAGGTCTTGTAAGTTTCAATAGGACTTCTCAGGCTTATCAGGACTTGTAAGTTTCAATAGGACTTCTCAGGCTTATCAGGACTTGTAAGTTTCAATAGGACTTCTCAGGCTTATCAGGACTTGTAAGTCTCAATAGGACTTCTCAGGCTTATCAGGACTTGTAAGTCTCAATAGGACTTCTCAGGCTTAATGAATAGCGTTCAAGAGCGTCGGCTCAGACGTTGCTGGTTCTAATCCCCAAGGGAAAACGGTGAACAAAACACTGCCGTTTTGTCTCTGAGTAAGACGGTTAACCCTAACTAGTCTCAGTTTATTGCTGTAAATAATCTGTTTGTAATTTACTTAACGGGGGGGGGATCCTTATAGGGATTCATTTTGGAGTGTTAAATGTCTACTTCAGTGTATGGGATTAGCATATATGTTGGGCTTGTGTCATAGCTATGCTCTCTTCCAGGGCCCTCGTGGACCTCCTGGGTTCTCCGGTCCTGCTGGGATCCCGGGAAGGGAGGTGAGTGTTATCAGTCTTTCATTCTCTCCTCCTGCCTCACTCACTCTCCTCTCTCACCTTTCTCACAGCGAATACCTGTCACCTTTTGGGGGGGGGGGGGGGACAAACACTGTGAAGACAAATGCTCTCTTTAATCCTCTCCCTGTCATTTGTAGGGATCCCCTGGTACAGAAGGTCCCCCAGGTCCCCCCGGGCCCCCGGGTGAGCCAGTAAGTTACTCTCTTTCACATCTCCTTTCTCAGAACGTTTAAAATGTTCTTTGTGTCATCATCTCAAGTGTGACCGGAGGTTCACAAACACATGGGAACCATGAAAACCCCTGTACCGCCTTTGGCTGGAATTCCTGCCTTAGAACCACAGAACTATTTAACAGCAGATTTATGGCCCAAGAGAGTTATTTGTTAATTATTTACATCTAGAATGTGTAAAGCAATGCCCTGAAATCCGTCATAGTTCCATAGTGTGTCGGCATTATTAATAAGACGTATTGATTTGATAGATGGTAGACCAGGGAATCCTGAGACGTGAATGTCACGGTTATTTTGATGGCAAAGTATAACTGAAATATTGATTGACATTTCTTTGGATCTACAGTCATAATACACATTTTATGATTATAATTTCTCCTTCCAACAGACCGCCTTGCCAATCCTCGGAGATATGAGTGTTTTGCTCAAGGTACAGCACCTTTTCATTTATTACTGTTCTGTCATGTAATTATTCCAATTAATTTCCTTTCAAATATGTATTACCGTGAATTATGTAATCAGGCGTACAGTTGAACATAGTGATGCATGTTTTTTTAAAATAATTATCTGGAAATAAACACAGTATGTAAGAAGTAGGTATCACTTTTAACCATCCCCTGCCCAACCAACGAAGACACCAGATCCCTAGTTCTCCAACACTCCACACCTTCCCTTTTCCTGGAAATGACCATTCCAACATTATTAAGTATGTAGTCTAGCTGGGAGAGGAAAACTATTATGATTTAGTTGTGCTGGAAGTGCATCAATTACTCACAGAGATGTTGACCTTGTGAGTAAAACAAAAGACCTACTTTAGTCAATATCAGTTGTTTTTCTGGAGAATGCTACAATATCTTCTGATCGAAGCTTAGAACCTCCACCAGGTGGTGAAAACTGTAGATAGATATTCAACAAACTAGAAATGGATCATTCCAATTATTTTCATGTTCAACGGGAATCCTTGAAGTGGCATTAGTAGATTCCATTGTTTTTGGCCAAGAGATCCATGGAAATGAACTAGCAGTCTGTTGTCTTGTTTGGGCATTTAGAACATTCCTTCCCGGACCCCTACTCTTGGTACTGCACTGCACTGCCAAAGTCAGTGCCAAACTCAATGTGGCCTGTTTATATCTCACTCGCTGATTTTGGGGGTCCCGGGTGAATTTGGTTTCACAAAATGGGTCTTTGCACCGAAAACCTTTCCAAACCACTGCTCTAGGGCCACATCCCAGATGGATATAAGAGGTCCCCAGCAAGTCTGGTTAAAATGAGTGCACTCTGAAGGACACAGGGCACCAATGTAGTGGGTTGTAAAGAGAATAAAGGGCCATTTTGGCTGCAAACAAGAGCTTCTGTTGATTCTCAGAGAAGACTTGTTGCCATGCCCAGAAGACCATACACTGCCGTTCTCATTCCATCTTCTCAGACCAACACTCCCACTCGTTCTCTGATGAGTCGACCGTATAAAATTGATTCCATTGTTTCTCTGTTGTCTCTTCTCTCAGTTGTCTCTGTGTTTGTGTAATTGCTGTGTGGTTGTGATAAATACAAGTCATTCTCAGCCAGCCAAGATGAAAGGACATCCACCCATTCATCTCTCTCTTTTCAGTCAACAAAGAAATGTTGTGTGTTGAAAACCAAAATGTGTCTGTCGGTTTTGTTGAAGATGAATACAACCTCCGGTGCCAGACGTTTATAGGGTTGCTTACTAGATTAACCAAGGATAGTTAATGTGTATTTGAAGCCTTGATCTCTTGCCTGCTCTTGCCTGCTACCGACAGAAAGAGGGAAGGTGGAGAAATGGAGAGAAATAAAAGATTCCTGAGGGACTATATGTATTACCATTTTGCATGAAATACCCAATGTTGTTTGCTAACTAGTTTGCTCATTCACTTTTCAATGAGGCAATTCCACATTGCATATTTGTCCATTACTACCGAACAAGACTGCTAGTTCTGCAATGAAAAGATCTCGTCTTCACTGGTTGACCTGGATTAGTTGAACCATGATCCTCTTGTGTAACATGTTTGTGCGACATGTCCTGTCTTGCTAAGCCAAACTCTGTTAGCTGGTAGAACAGATATTGCGGAAACCAGAGGTTGTAGTAAAACCCATATCCAGCTGTAAGGCATTAGATCGGTGACAGTAACATATAGACACAATGGGGCCAGCATCTCCGAGGCCAGGCTACACTTCATAGGCCATATGCCACAGCCCTATTTGTGACACCATGGGCCTTCAGAACCAACACCAGATTCACATCAAACAATGCCTTTAAGAGAAAAAGATCTATAAGCTATGAAACCAACACTCGGTGGGCTTCTACGGGTTGCTTCCTTGGAGACGACATGGCCCCTCCTGAAGTGTGGAAGAGCTGTGGGATGAAGCCAGTTCCCTTTGCTGGTGACGGTTCCGTGTCTTTGTGGGAAGCAAGACGGTCTCGAAGAAAGACGAGGCATTCATATTCTGCAGACGCTAACAAGGCTGCCACGTTGAATTAGTCCCTTATTCAGACCGTTAGCTGTACAAAGGCCTCGGTCGACGCGTTAGGTTGACTGCTTGTACTGACGGACGACTTTCGCCAAGATGCGCTGTTTTCTGGAAACATGTGGACATTTTTCAACACTTGTTGTTTGTTATTTACAGCGGAAATGAGCACTGCATTTGAATTTAAGCTTTTTTGTTTGAAGTGATGATTGTTCCAGAAACTATCTGAAAGAAAATGTCGTATTGCCTTCCCATGATGAGGTGAACAGATTGTCCTCCTGCTTTGCTCACACAAATGGAAATGCCGGACACCCAAATTGCCAGCTAACCTCCTCGAGGTGTGTGTTACATCGTAATCAGTATTATGTACAGCTGACCATTTTGCAGCTTCACAATCAGATGTGGTTGTTTTCCGAACCAGCCCAGTTGTTCATTGCAGTAAGTGCCTCACTCTCAGCTGGTCCTGTAAAACCTATTTTCCGCAATGTGTGGTCTGCTGTGTGTCTTTACTGGATGAAAGTCTGTGATATTTGACATGATCCCAGAATGTCACAACCAGTCAGTCAGTGGTCACTGTGCCCGTATTAATGTCAGCGTTGCAGAAACATTCAGGCGAAGTTAGCAGGTGAACTGAGGCCTCGTCTCTGCCCGGGGTAGATAGAGTACTCAATGACGTGACAGCTGTTTTGTCCGTGTCGCCTCTAAATGCCCCCTGTGGTGTGTTGGCAGAATGCCTGCAGTGTCTGCCAGGCCAGGGTGTCAGGTCTGCCGGGGCAGAAGGGCGAGAAGGGAACCTTTGGAGCCCCAGGAGTGGAAGGCATGGTGGGAGAAAAGGTGGGTGTGTGACGGCATGCCTCCCTGGTGATCCAGAATGTCCAGAGGAGAAGGCCAGTTGCTGGGATGTGGGGGGGGCCCCCGGAAACTCTTCCATGTTCCTGTGGGTTTTTGGGTGGACCGGCTTTTCTGTGTCTGTCGGTCTCTGTCAGTCCGTTAATGATCTGTGTCCGTCTGTCTTTGTCGGTTATTGATCTGTGTCTGTCGGTCTCTGTCAGTCCGTTAATGATCTGTCTGTCTGTCTTCGTCTGTCTGTTATTGATCTGTGTCTGTCTGTCTCTGCCTGTCTGTTATTGATCTGTGTCTGTCTGTCTCCGTCTGTCTGTTATTGATCTGTATCTGTCTGTTAGTCTGTCTGTTGTTGATCTGTGTCTGTCTGTCTCCGCTGTCTGTTACTGATCTGTGCATGTTTGTCTGTCATAATTAGGGGGATCCGGGAGCCCGAGGACCGCTGGGGAATCCAGGAAAAGAAGGGCCCAAGGTAGGAATCAGTACTTCAGCTTTATTACTGTAGAGGTGTTCCACATTCCATACCCCACTTCTAACCCAAATCCTACCCCACTCTAGAAGGTAATCTACAACTCTGGTCAAAGGTAGTGATCGACATAGGGATTAGGATGTCATTTCAGAAACACTTGCTCTCTACCTAAATACCCATTCAATTCATTAATTGCAAATCTCTACAAAGGGAATTACTGAAGATCATTTAATCACAATTTAAGTAGTCTTTGACCAAGAAATAATGAATTATCAAGATTCGACCCGGGAAACACGAGAGTTCAACACTTGCCTTGTTGGTCCAGTACAGAGAAACCATTTTAGTCTGACCGGGTTGGAGAACGGCACCATCCCAGGGCAGTTCCTCTGTCAATGCTGGTTAGAATGTTGGTAAGAATACAAAAGCCCCTCTAATAGTTGCCTATGAAATCAATCAGCACGGGCTGATGTATGAGAATGTGGCACCCGTAGAACCTTCCAGACATGGACCGCATTGGCCCAACTAAAAATACCATTCGAGTCCAGCATATTCCTGTCGTCATAGTTGCTAGCTGCAGAATTGGTTGCCATGGATACACCAACTGCCGAGTCGTGCAGCAGTAAAACTGAACTGGCAATTGCTTCTAATTGGCTCATGCAGACTATGAAATGTATAACCGCCCGTAATGCTACTGGGGTAGAGAACGAAAGTAAAGTTCACCAGTTCCGAGAGGTTTCTAATTGGGACGTAAATGATCAAGTAAAGGCCGTTCACAACGAACTAGTAATCAATTAAATCTAAAGGAAGAGGTGAAAAATCATCCAGTTAAGGTCACTGGTTAGTTCGTTCCCTTAACCTGGTTAATATAGATCTTTATTACAAACATCCCCAAATTGGTGAACAAGCCAGATATTATACTTTGTTGTCTCTGGGTTTGCCATCCATCAGTAGTTTGGAGAGAACACGTGTATATGTTAGTATTTATTCCTTATATTTTACAGGCAAACAGACTGTGTGCTGTCTTTTCAAGGTTTACTTCTGTTTTAGGGCGTGAAAGGAGAGCGAGGATTCCCTGGACTTGGTGGAGGGAAAGGGGATGAGGTGGGTCCCAGTCAGACCCGTCCCAGGGTTAGGGTTGTGACCCGTCGGGTAGGGTACGCCCTCTCAGTACGCCCCCTCAGTACGCCCCCTCAGTACGCCCCCTCAGTACGCCCCCTCAGTACGCCCCCTCAGTACGTCCCCTCAGTACGCCCCCTCAGTACGCCCCCTTAGTACGCCCCCTCAGTACGCCCCTCTGTACGTCCCCTCGGTACGTCCCCTCGGTACGTTCCCTCGGTACGTCCCCTCGGTACGCCCCCGTATGCCATGGGCCCTGTGAATCAGTAATAGTTCTTATATTAACTAGTATGTCATCATTATTATATTAACTGGTATGTCATCATTAGTATATTAACTAGTAATGTATAGTTTCATATTAACTAGTAAGGGCTAGTTATTATGTTGATTCTTTCTCAGGGCAACCCTGGAGTTCCTGGTTTGTCCGGTGCCACAGGCCGCACAGGATCCCCGGTACGCCAGGCAACCACTGCATGCCCATCATCCATCACAACATGTAATCATTCACATCATCCATCACAACATGTAATCATTCACATCATCCATCACAACATGTAATCATTCACATCATCCATCACAACATGTAATTATTCACATCACCCATCACAACATGTAATTATTCACATCATCCATCACAACAAATAATCATTCACATCATCCATCACAACATGTAATCATTCACATCATGCATCACAACATGTAATCATTCACATCATCCATCATAACATTTAATCATTCACATCATCAATCACATCATAATCATTAACATTGCATTACATTATTCTCGTCACAAAATAATTTACATAAAAAAATCAAAATTTGAGACAAACTACATCCGTCGTTCCTTAGTTACAAACTCACAATGTGTTGCTGATTCAGTAGATCCCACTGAGACAAACCACATCCGTTGTTCCCTAGTTACAAACTCACAATGTGTTGCTGATTCAGTAGATCCCACTGAGACAAACCACATCCGTTGTTCCCTAGTTACAAACTCACAATGTGTTGCTGATTCAGTAGATCCCACTGAGACAAACCACATCCG
>JACXGK010007549.1:0-25030 GCA_016801125.1 Novumbra hubbsi
TTTAAATAGAAATGGGTACTAACAAAAAGTGAATAAGTGTCAGGGATGAGGTGGGAGTTTAGATACTGTCAGGCGTGTTGGTCATGCATTTACCCATCCTTCCTTTGTAGTTAGTACAGGAGAACGGACCAGTCTGGTGGCCTTTTCTTGCGGTGGAATGTGAGGCGCAGTGCAGCCTGTGCTGCTGTCTCTGTTGGAAGGACGATGGACGGAAAACAAGCTTCCCCAGATGAACAGTCCCCCTGTTCTCAGAAAACCTCAGCAGACCTCCAGTTTGTTGACCACGGTGGAGAAACTGCTCCTACCACCGATGTACCTGGACTGGACAATCTGCCATAGTTGGAGACAAGAGAGGCAAAGAGCCCACTGGGTGAGGATGGATGATGACGAATTTGGGGAGGAAGCAGACGGAACGTAGTGTTGGGGACAGTTACTGTGGCAAAGATGGAAGGAAACAGATGCTGATGTGGCCATCTGGTGATGGACCATTTACTTCTAAGAACGTCACCTTCAGTTAGCTCAGCGGAAAGACTTGTTGTATGTAATGTTTTTGTTAAAGCACATGTAGTTAGCGAGAGATTGGATACTGGAGTCGTAATCAAGTTCTTTAAAAATGATTTTCTTTTAAAACAATCAAATCTCTGCCTTTACACTGCCAGAGCACAAAACATACACAAAAGATAAGTCTTTTAGAGGTAAAAGGCTTTGCCTCTGATACGTTGCGGTTAACTTAATCATATGTCATTAGTGAAAAGGCTATAAATAGACTATAAATTACGTCATAAACAAAGAAGTCAAGTATCAAGATACAATAAAATGTCATGAACAGTTAATACACAACAAAACCTCTGAAATCAAAAGCTATATTATGTGGGTTTATACTGAGCGGATTCTCATAAATCTGCATACTAAATAGGTTTTACTTGAGGACCTCAATCCATCTTTACCTGTGTAGGACACCATCTACAAGTGTCTGTAGAAGAGTCTTCACCGGAGGCCAGCGGAGTTTGACTGTTCTAGTAATTATTACTGTTTGTAGCATATGTTTTGAGTGCATACGTGCCCAATGCTCTATACCATGATTACAATATACACTGCTTGTGTATTACAACATACAAAGGGAACAGACATCGGGTCTCGATGAAGGAAATGTATTGAAGATCAAAATCTTTACATTGGGTAATTGTCAAAAAAATGTCAATCAAAAACCAAAATTGCCAACTGAGTGTTGACTGGATTCAAACTTAAATCAAAAACCAAAACATTTGAAATCCCAGGCTGCTCCAACTTGTGTGAATATCATCACAGCAGCTCATAATGTGACTCAGTAGTGTGTATGGCCCCCACATGCCTGTATGCACTTCCGACAACATCTGGGCATGCCTTTGATGAGATGGAGGTTGGTGTCCATGGGGATCTTCTCCCAGACCTGTATCAGGGCATCATACAGCCCCTGGACAACCTCTGGGCATGCTCCTAATGAGATGGAGGTTGGTGTCCACGGGGATCTTCTCCCAGACCTGTATCAGGGCATCCATGAGCTCCTGGTCAGTTGCACAACTTGGCGTCGTTGGATGCACTGATACATAACGGCTCAGAGGTTCTCGATTCAATTCAGGTCGAGGGAACGTGAGGGCCAGTCAATGGCTTCAATGCCTCATCTGTGAAGAGAACGGGGTGCCAATGGTGGACCCGCCAATTCTAATGTTCTCTGGTGACTGCTAATCAAGCTACCCAGTGCTGAGCCGAGAGCAGAGGTCCCACCGGAGGAAGTTTGGCCCTCAAGCCCGCTAGAGGCCATTTTGTATAGCCCTGGCAGTGCTCCTCCTGTTCCTCCTCACACAAAGGAGCAGATACTGGTCCTGCTGCTAGATTAACACGTACACGGCCCTGTCTAGCACTCCTTGTGTAACGGCCGTCTCCTGGTATCTCCCTTACGCTCGTGAGACTGTACCGGGCGACATTGCGCACCACCTTGCAACGACATGCGGATGTCTTTACAGTGAACCTGTTGTCACTTTCATTTGCACCCAACCTAGTAACATTGATCTTAATTGCTTATGCTTCCTACCTGGACAGATTGACATCCCTGAAGTTTAACTGACTTGGCGTTATACTGTGATGATTACCTGCTCCCCTAATGTTTTTTGAGCAGCGTATTTTAGGACTGGATGGAAGGGGGTAGGAAGAGATGTTATATGTTATTTTCATTGGATGACTAATACTATGAAAACTCTTACCCCTATCTATTCTTGTATAGGTATTGAAGGTATTTCCAACTTGTCTCCATGGTAACTTTGTGGCTGTGCAAGTTTTAATTAACTGTTATGTTTTTTGGATTAAATGTTAAAAAGGCTTACCATATTGTTGAAGTGTATCATGTTTACTCACCACTTTTATGTGAAGCTTGATGTTAAGTGGAGCGTTATGCTTTCAATGATGGCATGCAGTTTGTGTGAACAGTGTGTATCACAGCATGTTAGTACTCTACTTTAGAACACAGTCTGTTTCAACTTGAAAATTAAAATATCTTAGTCTCTGACCCTTTTCTGAAACTGATCCCTAGACACTGTGTTTAAAAATCCACCTATCAACTTTGCTTTTATCACTGTAAGTTATTTTATGTTGTTGCAAGCGTAAACTAGAAATTAATTTCATTGCCAGTTGCATTTACATAAAAACATTAGAATCACATAACAAACAAATTCTATGCTGAGCATGAATCAATTACATATCTGATCCTGATTTGTGGATAAACAGTTTGTGGATAAACATCTCTGGCAACCTTGCCTACCGTATGCATATGCCTATTAAAGTAATATACCATATAGCATTTGGAAATAATCTAAAAAAACAGATATTAGGTTTTGGCCAAACACCTATCACAACAGTTACTTGTTTGCAGGTCCTGACCTGAACTCTATTCTAACTTAATTTAGTACAATAATTAAAGTACAATACATGAAAAAGCATAGGTAAGATTCAATGTGTTGGATAACATGCCTGCAGCGTTCCAGCGTGGCTGAAGGGTGTTTTGAACAGAATGCTAACATAATTATTAGTTATTGTACTTAGTGCCTTGATCAAAAGCACAATGGTAGAAGATGGTAGAACTACTGGATCTTAGACTAACACAATTCTATTGAGATTTACATGGGATACCAATAGATTCTGCCAGTCATTGTGATAATGACATGCCATGTTATAATGGACCAACTTGGAAAAAGACCGCTGCTGCACAATTTAAAATCAAATGTGTGCTTAGTGAAGAAAAAATACATTGTCTTTAACATAATGCACTGCTTTTCAAATAGGAAATTGTTTATTAGGACCACATTTGAACACATTCCAAAATTGTGGTTAAATATTAATAATGATTAACTAGAAGCGTTTATGCAAATCATTTTTTGACAAAACTATACTACTCAATATTTAGGCCCATATTTGAGGGTCTTCTATGCCTTGTCCTGCACACTCCACTTTGTAGTGTTTCCTTCCTAGGTGGAAAATCCTGATGCAATTAGTATATCCTTATGTAAAAACTCATTATTTATTACAAAACTTTAACCAATTATGCAAAGCGTGCATCCTCTTCGGTGCCCTGCCAGACAACAAGGCAGAGGGCAGGCCGCTAAGCAGATCAGACCAACTGCCTCAGCGATTGTGCCAGACGATTTCTACCAAGGACAATAAATGAATACTGGACAGCAATTGACCACTAAGCCTTGGGGGGGGCAGCTATAAATTTCCCCTGCTGCAGAAAAACTAAATACCAAATGGATACTCTGATGACCTTACGCCTTTTCCCTGCATGCCTGCATATACTAGAAAACCAAACGAATCACTGGCCCCTTCCCCTGCTCTCTTGGTGAACAGATTACTCTTTTCTCCCCAAAACACGCTAACATAGCCACAAACCCTGTCAAAAGCAACAACTGAAAAGACCATCTCTAAAATGTTTCTTTGATTGTGTAAAGTGTCAAACTCCTGAGAGTAATGAAACCTTCTCACATTTGTAGAGTTATATAAGGATAGGTATTTGACATGCATAACAGACACTCTCAATTTTAGACCATGGCATGTAGGCCTATAAAGATATTGTGCAGCCTCAAACAAAGCCTTTGATTTGGCAGGTCTTGACATACTGTCAGAGCTTGTGTCAAACCTCTAAAAATGGAAGAGCCGAGAATCGGCAAAAATACCAGAGGAACCAAACTGACACCTCCCAAACCACCATTACTACTTTCTTTGCCACTGGCAGGGTTTTTGCTCTATACAAAAGCCTATTATAAATGTGCCTATTAATGTAAACCAGTGTTGTGATTTCTTGGCCTGTCTGAAGAGTGCCTGTCAATGCTTAAGTGGTTGAGAAATCGAACACTTGGTTTAAAAATAACTACCAAGTTCGTTGTAGGGGCTTAAATTATTGTCCAGGAGAATGGAAAGAGTAACTCAACATGTCAACTACCGAGGAAGAGTGTAAGAAATAGTTTGTTACAGGAGCCGCATTAGTCAGCCTTTTTAATTAGTAGGCGTCCTTTATTTTTGCTTTCCGTGAAAAGGTGCAAGGAAAAGGAGCTAAACTCTGTTGGTAGTTGTGGTCATCTATAAATGATGTCAGGCCGTTGAACGCTATTCACAAATCAATATTAGGGTTAACAAAACGCCAACGGGGCAATCACTTTCCGTGTGCACCGTCAGTAAATCATCATTGGTTGACAAGGTGAAACAAATAATAATGTTGATGTTTTCAACTTAATCCTGTAGGTTAAATCGGGACAATGAGCCCTCTAAATTGTAGATGTGAGTGTTTACATTTTCAAAGCGGTGCTGCAAGAGGAGAAAGTTTCACAGGCTGCTTTTACACAGTCATCTTCTGGTCATCTGTACACATCATTTGTATCTAACAAATCACATTTGATTTTGTTTCAGAGGAAAAAATTGGCTATGATGTTACCTACTAAGGAAATACTTTTGCTAATTGCATTTTAGGCAATTTAATTATTATTATTATTTTTTTTAATACATTTTGGTGGCAAAGGCAATTATATAGATCTTGGGCAATAACAAATTCTAATTGAAACAAAACAAAATATTGTATTGAAGAACTTTTGAAACCAAAAACTACAAAAAAATGTAAGCTGAGATCTACCATAAAAAAAACCCAATAGATATATAAAATGACATCTCTATTTCTATATTAAAACAATCACCATCCTTCTGTCTGTACGCATGAACATTGACAGACTTAATACAAAATGACACAGGAAAGTATTATCTAACAACGCTCACTAACAGGCTCAGCACACACACAAGCTCAGCACATACACACAGGCTCAGAAAAAGTATTGCATTCTAACAAAGCAAGAGCAAATACAGCACTATAACTACAGTGCATACAGAAAGTATTTACAGCTCAATTTTTTTTTTTTTTTATCCAATTTGGAATACGGCTGTAACATGACATGAGGAAAGAAACGCTATGAATAATTTCCCCTTGCAGTTTGCCTACAGATCCAACAGGTCAGTATACCTGGCCCCCCACTTCATCCTTTAGCACCTGGACTCCTCAGGAACCTATGCTAGGGTCCTGTTTGTGGACTTCTCTGCTTTTAATACCATCATTCCAGCTCTAATGCAGGACAAGTTCTCCCAGCTGCACATGCCTGAATCTAACTGCAGGAGGATCACCGACTTCCTGTCTGACAGGAGGCAATACAGGAAGCTGGGGAAACATGTCTCCGGATCCCCTCAAGGCTGAGTCCTCTCCCCTCTGCTCTTCTCCCAGTACATCAACAGCTGTACCTCCAGTCATCAATCTGTCAAGCAGTATCTTTCCATGGGCAGCTGGCCTCATCAATAAGGCCAGATGACCACCACTGACCTCCCTACACACCCTAACTTAATGCATGAAATGAACATACTTATTTGATCTACTGTCTTGTACAATATGCAACTTATACTGTAAATGTTTGGCCCATTCCCTGGCAGGTACTTTATTTTTACAGTGTTATTTTTACTTACTGCGTCATTTTTCTACTTACTGTGTCATTTACCACTTACTGTGTTTACTGTTGTGCACCAACATAACAAAGCAAATTCCTTGTATGTGTAAACCTACTTAGCAGTAAAGCTGATTCATGATTAACTTAGAATGCCTCAACAGTCAAATCTAAGTAGCTAGGACATATCAAATAGCTATGTATTTGTATTACCATCTGTTCATCACCATGTTCATAAACACTACAATTGTTATGACCATATTATAATACTGAATTTCATTTCATTCATTTCATTAAAAAAGGGTGAACTGCAATTTTGAACAGAAAATAATAATTTTTCTGAAAATGGAAATAAATTGTTTTTTTGGTTTATGTGCAAAAACAAGATCAGTTTTTTTTCAGTTTCACTCAAAAAATTGAATGAACAGATTTACAAGCTGTTGTCTTGTTCCTGTCCTATTTTAACAGGCAAAGGAACTATGCTCACTGACCGTTGAGCATATCTTTAACCACTGCCTAGAAAGATGTGTCGGCATCAAGTCATTGTCTCTGGCGCCCTCCCAGCTTGGTGTAGTGATGAGATCTACAGCAGACTCACACAGCTCAATCGCTGGCTGAAAAGGGAGTTCTGCCCGTCACAGGAGGTAGAGTTTGTAGATAATTGGCTCTCCTTTTGGGACTCTTCAAAAATAGGGCCAAGGCTGATATGCTGAATAGTGGCAGATTCCTTCCTAGCTGGAGTGATGCTCTTCTAATACCTAAAAACACAAGCAGGAGTCGTACTCGTATTGCCTCACCATGAGATAGGATGCAGGTCAGGCAGAAGGTTAAATAGCCTGCCAGCATAGTGGAGTCAGGCGATAGCAGAGTCACAGTAGTAGCATCGTTTTCCCTACAGAGACTCAATCCAGGCTTTCAAAAGAAAAACTTGGTAGCGTTAACCATAGCAACGTTATCAAGATGAAGCGTTTCTCCATTTCAGTAATGAACAAAAATGACTACAACCTTGCATCTCAAAACGGGGCTCCTTAATATCAGATCCCTTGTTAGAAAGGAAACTGCTGCATATGAATTAATCACGAACGTATGAACTGAATGTGAACCTTGGCTAAACCCTTGTGAATTTGCTGCCCTTTTGGCAGTTGGCTGTATGCATTCTGAGTTAAGATATACACCAAATATTGATTGATATGTTGATTTCTCCAACTTAGTTTCACATTTAGCCTATGTATGGTTAAGGTATTTTTTGGTTGGTAACCCATTTGCATAACCACGATTATATTTTCCTAATCTCCACAGGTGGCTAGGTAAAAAGTATTTTTGTTCATAAAAAGATAGGATCAAATTGCTCTGATTTGAACATTGTTACAGTTGAACAATCTGTCTCTTTGCTTCAGCTATTGTATTGTTAGTGATTATTATGTATTTTTCATAATCTAGAGTTCATCTTTTGCCTCAGGGGTTTGTGATATTTTGCAATTATACCATGGCTACAAGATGTGTCTATTCTCTCTGTGCCTGAGACCTGAACTTAGCAATACATTGACCAAATACCACACCCCCTCATGCTTTGGTGCTTATGTATACAGTACCACAAATTCACAATCATGATTCAGGATTCAAACCACCTTGTTTATCAAAGCATATACGCAATTAGCACCATTTATTTTCTCTGCTATCACATTTGATATCCCTCCACCACCTCTCTTTAGCTTGTTGTTTAGAATATATAGTGTGGTGTAACTATGTACAGGGAAGCAGAGACCACCGGTACTCATAACCCAACATTCAGAGCCTTCATCTTTCCACACAAATCCTCCCTTCCCATGACCCATTCCCTTTTAAATACAGACTTAATAACAAATTTTGGTGTACCCAGTGAACATTACATCAAACTACTGCCCATGTTGAAAATAAGATGTTGACATTTTCTGTTATGAATGCATTGTGTGCGTTGTGTGTATTTTGCTTGCCAAGTAAGAAATAAACGTAGTCATAGTTTTCTGAGACAAAAGCTGACAGGAATCACCGAGCCAACTGCAGCACCCTGGGAAACGGTAAAAAACACTTAGCTCCAGCAGACAATTTAATAATTTGGCCGTTGCAGAGGCTGGAAATCCATCAGTCACTTGGGCCAGGAAGAGATGAACAGGCTGCTCAGTGCCATGACCAATGTGTGTGGAGACTTGGGGGATGAGGATGGAGCTGGTCTCACGGTCTCTGGTGATGTAGAAGCCTTTCTTACTTGAAATTACATTTAGAACATGGCATCCAAGCTGACTGTAGACCATTTTTAGATGTAATATTAATGGCTTGAGGGTTTTGCAGATTGTTGCCTTAAAAAGCCCATCTGTTATTTTGACAGTAATTTAGAACTACGTGACCATCGCATTCTTTGGACAGCTGTTGTTGCTTTTGATGACAGTTGTAACAAGGTAATATTGTCTTAGACAATTATGGATTCTGATAAGATAATGAGGCTTGTCTGTCAACTGATGAAAGAGTGAGATCTAGAGTGAGTTTTAGATTCAAAGTAAGATTGTTTCTCCAAAAAGATAGGTACCCAGAGAACAGACTGGTTGTATTATCCAGAACAACGCTGCATTGGTTTGATTGAGGAAAAGAAGGGTTCAATTTGCAGTGGTGTGTTCATCACTCCAAAAAAATGATTTCAGTGGTCTCTTAATTTTTTACAGAGCTGTATATTTTCCGACCTGTCTCAGCATATTTAAACAAATACCATTGACCTACGCATCACTCAAGATTATATCAGTTAGTATTATGGCCATTCTTAACTGTAAGCCAAAGACATACTGGTTAGATATTGGCTTAGGACATTTGGCAAAATATTGATTGTTAGTCTGTTGATTACAAATTACTTCTGATGTTGCTATATGGTGTTGTGGAAAAACATCCTGTACAGTTTTTTGCAACAAAACAGTTTTGGGCAGGCTGTGTTGGGGAACCAGACCGTGGACCCCCACATGTTTGTCTGGGTAGGGACCGGCTCCTTGTCACCAGAGAAGCAGATGAAGTGCTGGGCTGAGGAGGAACATCAGGAGGAGTTATGGCTAGTAGGGCTAATGTCTCTGCTCCCTCCGGCTCATTCTCTCCCCTAATAGAGTTTTACAATGTGTAAGAACAGAAATGACATGCATGTACAATAGTCTACAACTATTCATCTGGCTCATCATTAGAGCAAAACGTTCCTGCTTCTATGCGACTTTTCTATTCGATCAACTCCTGCCATATCAATCTCATCGGTGAGAAAACGATCTGGTTCTGAAAAAACTTGTTTGTTGTCACTTGCTAGAATTTCTTAAACCTTGCAACTAAAACCTTCCAACAACAATAGCAACGCAATCATAAATACATTTTATGTCTAATTTAGCTACATTTAAAGCATTTGTGCAATTTACCTATTCCTCTTTTTTGACTTTATAAAAGAGGAACAGAATGAGAAAGATATTTCTATTTTCTATTTAGAATTTGGGAATTGGTGGTTTGCACCAAAACTATGAGAAACATAGTATGCTGTGCTTGTGCCTTGTACCTGCTGAACTGACCATTTACCAGAGGGAATGTAACTACATTGGTAGCATCAGACAAATATATACAGGCCACATGGATCTGAATGAAAAAGGATTGACGCACAAATGTATAAAGGCCCATTACACAATTATAACTTAAGAAAAGCAGTTCCTATTTTCTCAACCGTTCTACTTTTGGGTGGCGAATCCAAGCACAGTGACCTCTGGGCTTTGAGTGGTGGATGAGAGCCCCTGATACTGACAGGGTTTCAGCTTTAGACTGAGGTTAAGAGGTATTCTATGAAACCTGCTTCCGTTAATATGCATGCTTGGGGCAACCTCTCTGGAGATCAACTTGTACCGATAACTTGGACCAAATCCAATTTACAGAATTTTGGCATGGCTTTCTCACCCTAAAAAATAAGTAATTTCAGCGGATGCTTTTGGAACACAAAACACAACAGCCCCAGTTGCTTATTCATCATTCCTTTCTCCTCGCAGTGTAGATATTCCCAGTATTCCACAAGGAATAACACAATCTGCAAACAGGGACATTGGAGAGCTTGGTTAATGAGGTGTGGCCCTGATAGGCTGCTGGGAAGTCACCACAACCTTTCCTGTCCAGATGATAATGTATAAACCATCACTCAATTAAAGGGAAAACAGTGAAGGTGCTAAAGGGTAAAGATGGAATAGAGTAAAAAAACTAAGGTTGAATACAGCCTCACACTAACCCTAAAAGTACAATAGTAAGAAAAAAATGGATGCATACATTGCTTCCTTTTGAAGACCCTTTGAAGATACCTCTTCAAACGGTTGAAAACAGCCTAAACCTAACCCTACACGAATTAGCGTAAAGGGTTGGCACGAATTACTTCATGAGAATGTGAATGTCCCAGGTTGAAAAGACCGTTGTTTTGGTGAGAATATTTGAATATGTTCCACTACAGTATCTGGCTGTCGATTTCCATGTACTTACCATGTACTTACCATGTACTTACCATGTGTGTTTATTAGGATTAAATGTAGTGTATCCGCATCTGCATTGTTTTTGCAACCTAGAGGTTTGACTTTCTCAAAGTTAACAGCGAAAGGAGAGTACCAAGAACACAGCTTCCTGCATTGCAACACTCTCTTGGCAATCCCTCTGCTGGGGTAAATCCAATTGAGAGGTGAGTTTGTGAACAGTAAATGTATCCAACCTACACAAATGAGGGTAACAAAATGTGCTAGCACAATTTTTCAAGCATGTAAGTGATGAGCTGTAACATAACTGAATAATCTGAAGTTGCAAACAAAATCTCAGTCATGAACATCAATCAAATAAAATTACAAAGTCCTTTGTGCATCCGCAGTTGTCACGAAGATTGAGTACATTAACTTTTAAAGCAAACTTATTGGTCAATAAACTGTATATACTAGGGATGGAACGATACCACATTTCCATTGTACATACTGATTACGGATCATTTTTATCTGCATGTATAGCACGCAACCTTAAAGCATTTTCACTGCAATATGTCTTATTATAATCATGTAAAAATACCCTCCCATGGAGATTGAGTCATTTGTGGAAAGGCAATAGCAAGAAAGCGTAGGAAGAGGATGAATGTCTGACTATAAATCAATTGAAAGCATTAATTAAACACAAAATTCCCCATGAACATTTTCCTGCATATATATATGGTATATATAAAAATACCACATTGGTCCTCATACATTTGGGAACATAACAGACCTTATATAAAAAACTGTTCTGTAAATTAGATTCAAAAGTAATTAGTCAGTTTAAATTAATTTGCCTGTATAATTTGTGACCATTATTGCTACGAGTGATGTGTGCAATTATTTTCTTCTATAGAAGATTTTTAGATCCACTTAAAATAAGGTCTGTTTTTTTATTAGGCTTACAGATGCTAAGAGTTTTAATAACTGTGTTAATATCTATAGGATGTGAAGTGAATCTAAAATTCCTTATTTACTTTAAATTGTAAATCTCGCTACTAGTAACTTTAATAGGAATCTATTATGATAGATACTGACACCTTGGAAAGGACTGCATTTAATCATGTAATCTTACAATTCACTTATTTTTACATGGCTATACCTACACCAAGATGTTTTTTCATGTGAAAAAATATATAATTGAGTTTATTTGGAATGGTAAACCAGACAGTTACACAGGAATTAATGAATATACACTGCTCAGAAACAATAAGGGACACACATTGTCTCGAAGAAGGAAATATATTAAAGATCAAAAACTGTACACTGTGTAATTCTTTAAGAACAAAATTACATTACAATTGTCAATGGAAACCAAAATCACCAACCAATATATGGCTGGATACCAATTCACATATAAAATCTAAGTAAACATTTAAAATCATAAGCTGTTCCAACTTCTGTGAATTTCGTCAAGGCAACTCATAATGTGACTCAGTAGTGTTTATGGCCCCCATGCTGGGTTCCTGATGAAACGTGTATGACCATCACTCACCCACTATCACGGTTCAGGTGTGGAACCATACGCAGACATTTTCAAAAGTAAAAGGTGAATTTAATCCAAGAACACAAAACAAACACTACACGGACTGTAAACGCAAAAAATGACTGACTGGGGAGCCCACAGTGGCATAGAGAAGGCCAGAGGCCTCTCTAAGTGTCATGTCCTGACTGGGGGTGAGCCATAAGGCATAGAGAAGGCCTGGGGCCCCAGCCAGGACATGACACCCACCGCCAAACTGGTTAGCTGGATGACGTTGCAGGCATCATAACGTTAACCACGTGTCTCCAGAAGCTACATTAAGTAATATTAATTGTAGAAAATTAATTGTAGAAAATCTACAATAACAGAACAATAGTTTAGGTTTAAACAAAATATAATTATTGTATGGTGAAGCCTCTCGTCATTGTAGATGAACTCAATCCTTGTCAATTTTACAAATGCAGTTGTTTGTTGAATCCATTGCTTAAGACTGTGTATTGCACAATTAACAGTTTGATAAAAATTACTTGCAAGGAGAACTGCACTTTCTATTCCTGAAATCACACTCACTTCACCAACCTCCTTGCCAGTCAATTCTTCACCCTCATCTGAATTTCTTAATAAAATAAAAGTATTTAGTATTGGGCCATGGACATCCCAAACAGAACAGCAGCTATTAATGGAGACTGTTAGTTCTGGTATTTCAATTGTCTGTGTTGGCCCTTAGTCAGCAACATTTATATCAAAAGGAGGTAACCTAATTAATGAAAATGTTGATTAAAAACACACTCTCCTGAATCACACAAAGAAGTATGCATAATGCTACTTAACCAACATCTTTTTTTCTTTTTCTTTTACAGGTGGGCATTATTCCTAAACTGAGGGGAATTCATTAATCAGCATTAGTTAAAATACAGTCTAACCAAACTTTGAGCAACCCCATCAAACTGACCTTTGCTTCATGTGAGCAAAAAATCAAATGTAACTGTGCTTTGCTGTCTTCCCCGCCTAAGATTATGGCTAGCCTTGTTAGCTCACTTTACTTGAGAAAAGAAGTCAAAAGCTGCATAAAATGCGTTTATATTGGAAATCATACAGCGCATTTGAAAGTGTTTCCGAATTTTGTGCAAATGTATATATTACTTCAGCCCCTTTACTCAGTACTGTGTTGAAGCACCTCTGGCAGTGCATCCTTGGTTTTGTTTGGCTTTTCTCCCTTTGTTTGCAAATTCTTTCAAGCTCTGTCAGGTTGGATGGGGAAATTTGCTGCATACTGCTGTGTGAAATTAGATCTATTCTGGCAATTTGTGACACAGTCGCCAAATTCCTCGAAATCTAATGTTAGGGACCATTAAAAATAAAGTTGTTCATTCTCTTTTAGAAATCATGTATCATTAAATACACCATTAAATACATGCCATTCACATTAACAATAGATATACTTTACATTGTTTTGCTTACTAGATTCAAATAGAAAAGTGCTGAATAATTCAGCCTCAGCTTTGAACGTGACCTTTAAATCCACAACTGTTATCTAAGAAATGAACCAGAAAATATCACTGCATTGCCTATCTACAGTACAAATCTGTAAAATACAGCCCATCATTACCATCCATTATTAAATTGCTAATTTATTTCACTTAGCAGTAAGTAGATATAATAACCATATAAGACAGGGGGTGAACACAGTAAATGTCTTTCAACATGGAGCAGGTTTGACAGCATTCGGGAGGAAATCCAAGACTCCAAACTGCTGGAGTAAAAGAAGTACATCTTTGTTGATAAAGCAAGCTTCTACCTGGCCAACACTTTAGTGCCTGGACAACTTGAGGGAAACATCCATGTTTGTAGCCATTCTCGAAGATTTGGGGAATGATGTAAGACCCTTCTTGGGGCCGACTATGCTGGGGCTGTGCACCTCATTTTCCTCCACAATGAGATTGTCTGCGATAATGTAATCCATTTTCACTTTCAATAAACCACCATTAGGAGGTGGTTCAGGAATGGTTTTGTTCCAAAGAAACGGCTTAGTAGATTTATGCAGAAACAAACAATGCCTCACAAAGGAACTAAGGACTGAACTGAATAAAGGGGAACAAAGGTACTGGTGGTAATCAGGGGCGTGGTTGAACAGGTCTGCGTGAAGGAGTCCTAAGTGAAGGCAGTTAACTAGTACAACAAACGTCCAAGAACTTTGGTTACTGCAAGTTTCCATATGTTTTATTTTGATAGTTTTGATGTCTTTACTATTTTTATGTGGAAAAGTGTCAAAGTAAATAAATACCTTGAACATGTTGGCATGTCTAAACTTTTAGCTGGGAGATATATTACTTATATTTTAATAAGTGCTGGTCAACGATATATTTTTTTTAAATGAGATTAATCGCATGATTTTCTGCGATTATTGCATTTTTATGTGCAAAATTCAATAATGAGTTCAAAAGTAGTGCATTGCGCAGTTTTATTTTAAAAGTACTGCTATATGAAAACAAAGTGCTAAAAAATCTTTCCTTGTAAATCTTACTGTTAGTGTAGTTTTCTTTACACAATGACGAAAATAAATGGTTGAGTTGAGTAATTCAGTAATTCAAAATTTGACTAAATTAAATTACTGCTTTTATCTATTCCTCAAACTTCACATTTTCTTACTCCTATGCACCAAGCCAGTTGGTTGGACACACAAGGTAATTTACATTTTCACATGATAAAGAAACTATTTTCTTTATTATATGAAAACAACATTTCGGATCACTCCATCACCCAAGTGAGAAGGCAAACAGCAGGCAGAACCACAGAGCAGGGTACCTACTTTTCTGTTTTCTGTCAGTCACATATCTGCAAAAAATAAATAAAAATAAAACCCATTTCAATCAAATGTATTGCATTAACTTACTCATACACACAAAACATATCCTGGGGACAGGGGAAAAGTTAGATGTCTCGCATTTTCGGCTCACTATTCAGCAAAATGTCTCTCTTCTGTTTATTTTACAGTCAGAGCATGTGAATAAAGCTCCCACTGTTCATCAATGTAATGCACTGTAACTCTGAAGTAATTATGGTTGCCTAGTGATGTCCAGTAGTCTCCAGTGCGCACCAGTTGCTGCACGTTGTAACGCCGACGCTGTAACTTGTGTATTCTTCTGGTAATGGTGTGTCTTGATGGAGGCTCATATGTGCCGTAATTTGTTGCGATCCTGAGAAGGTTTTGCACAATACTAATCGGCCTGCAGTTTGTAGCTATCCTTTTTGTTATGGCATTTGTTACCTTGTCTTGCTTTTGTTTATTTATACTTCACCCACACGGTGCATCCAACCTCCCTCCACTCATTGTTAGGGTGGGTGATTTGCTAGCAACAACGTTGTGTATTGCATTTAAGTGATACTTCAGCCTCGAAGTACTCAGGTGATAAGAAAATTCAACCTTCCAGTGGTTACAAATAACTTTGGTTCTATCACCTCTGCCGTCTGGAAGAGATTTAAAATGAAAATGTACATGTAAGACTTCGGTACCTTTCTCCATTTTCTCCTCGCCAGTTCTGTTGTGTTTCATGTGTGCACTACAGCCCCCCAAATGCTCTTATTGGATAAGAAGCGTGATGACGCCCTGCCCAACCCCTCCTGTGACCCATAGCTTGTCTGTATGTGTATTCAGTGCCAGTAAGCAAAATACTTTCAAAGTAATAATAAAAAAAACGGTGTTAATGATAAGAAAATAATTGTTTGCGTTATTTAATTATTGCGGTAACGCGATAATAACGCATTAACATATCCACCACTAACTTGTATGTGTGATATTATAATCAAAACCTTAGCCTAATAATGATAACTATATGATACAAATACCCGTTTCCAAATCCCTGCATGGACACAATCCTGCCAGTCAACTGTGTGACCCTTTACAGCTGTGTAAAATCATTTCCAATCAATTGAATTTACCACAAGTGGCCTCAAACCCAATCAAGTTGTAGAAACATTTCAAGGAAGATCAGTGGAAATAAGATGGAAAGCTGAGCTCAATTTCAAGTGTCATAGCAAAGGGTGTGAATACTTATGTAAATGTAATATTTGTAAAAGCAATCCAAAAACCTGTTTCTGCTTGACCATTATGGGGTATTGTGTGTATATTGATGAGGGACAATTCCATTGAATCAATTTAAATACAAGGCACCATTTCTACAATATTCTGAAAAAGTGAAGGGGTCTGAATACTCTTCTGTACAAATGCACTATATCACTCAACACCTTGTTTTTTTTTCACCATGTCCATCCCCAGTAACTACGTCCACCAGGATTCTTATAAATAATATAATCAGCCCAAATAGAACTACACAAGGCAACCGATTCAGACTACTCATGGGAGATAAAAGCCTGGTGAAAAAGTCTACTTTGGGGGATTTTATACATGTGAGGTACCATATTAGACCTCCAGAGTACCTTTTGGAGAAATTTGAAAATCCATACCCCAGGAACCTTTCTTCTAGTATGGGATTAACTTTTCAGAATGACACCTGTTTGATGAGAGAGTATGTGACTATAACCCACAGACTGTTAAAAATCCAGTACAACCATTCAAAAAATGTTGTGAGGTCTAGATCCTATTTATTATGTAGGGAAAATGTTCACTGCATAATGAATAATAAATACGGAGTATGCTCCTTACTATATACCTGTTAATGTTTAGCAGTTGTCCTTTAGATTGTTGATCAATGATGTCAGATATTCTAGCTCAAATATTATTTGTATTAATTCAATAGACTGGTTAAAATCTAATTGCATTATTATTTGCTATTGTAATTGCTTTTTGTCATTTAATTCATGAAGTTATGGGTCTTTCGCAAACAAGCTCTTTTTGAATAGCTCTTTCTGTTTAACATTGTGAACTGAGCCAGTGATAGGAGCTGTTCATCTCCAGAAAATATTGTTTTGAAATCAGCAAAGATTTCGCTAAGACCTTGGGAACACCTCCCATTCATGATATCCTATCATATCCCAGTGGTAAAAATCTTATCTCCTTCATTAAATGAATTTACAAGTAATATATAAACAAGTAAAAGCCGATATCTCAAACTCACGTTTTCTAAACGTTTGTTATAAAAAATTACCTCTGACTCATCCACTTCCTCTGCGAATCCAACACACATGTTTGTGTCTGAATCAATGTTGCTTTTAAAAACTGGCACAAAAGATGGATTACCTGATCCTGGATAGCAAAACATGGGAGTTCCAAATCTGGATCATCCTGATTCAGGTTAAACCGTTGAAACAACTGAAACCAGAAGTTCACAATTTTTTGGATTGTAGTGGAAAAAATAAACCGTTTTGGATATTATATTGAAAATGAAAAACTATGTCTCGCTTCAGGACTTTATTTCAAGCCTCCTGCTTACATGTCTGAGAGCTGAACATTAAACCCATTACAATAGAAATATATATTTTCCCGACCTTTGTAACCAGCTACATACATGTAATCTCTTCATACACAAAAATCTCTGACCAGAATGTTTCTGGAACCTCCACCTTCTTGCAAAGTTAATAGCATTTCTTCACTACAATGAAAATGAGTAGGTGGTGTCCTGTAAGTGATGTGGATAGATATTGCTTAAAAAGGAAGTCAATAGTACCCCAAAGAAATGGAGATCCTTTCAGATTCACATTCTATGACCAGTGGCAAAAACATTTAGTGGGCATCAAAGTGAATCAAGGTTAATTGCTCCCTCTGAACATCATAATGAAGAAAAGGTCCATTATGCACTGTGACAGCAATTTACATGAAGTTTCATACTGTACAGCTCCCCACTGATAAATGGAGAGAGAACGATAGGAGCCTGCATACATGAATTTGGAGAACAATGGGAATGAGAGTGCTGCTGCCTCTGTGATTTGAATTCATCCAGGCTCCAAGATAACCGTGATGTTGAAGAATTTAAGGGAAAACTGAATGTAGAGAAATGTTTTGGAAATACTTGAATTCACAATTTAAGATATTAAATTATTTTTAATTAGAAGACTGAGATTCGGTTTTGGTAAAGATTCAGCATTAAGTAGACTTGCTGAAGCTATCTATGGCTTTGGGGGAAAAGAGAAGATGCCTAATGAAACCTGAGTCAGAGCTAAAGAAGCTCTCACACTGCTTAATGGCTTTAAAGCATATTTCTAACTTGGTTATGGCCTTTTAGATGGTATGTAACAACAGACACATGGACTAAATGAAACAGAGGAGAGCTTGTTTTTCACAGATATTTTTAATTGTTTGCAACCATCTAGAAAGGCACACATACATAATGTCTTCATGAATCCATTTTCCAGTTCTAAAAGCAGAATATCCTGAGGTGTCACGTTGCCATCGCAGGCCGGGAACTCCCCTGTACGCGTGGTGACCCGGCGTTCGACGTTGCATCGTGTGTGTTTGTCCGGTTTTCCCCATGTCCTGTGAACGCATCCCTCCCTGATTCCTAACAGGTGCTCCCTGTTACCTACGTATATAAACCCTTGTGTGTCTCGTCTAGGTGTCCGTGATTGTTTCTTGAGATCTGTGTGCAGCTACACGCTGTGTTTGATTATCCGTACAAACAGTACGTTGGTATACTTATTTGAAGCGTTATATACGCCAGTTCGTTAGTAGTTAACGGAATAAATAAATAAACCGACTACTTGAACCTACCTCCCTGCGCCTTGGTCTGACTTCAATCACAAACACATCACATGAGGTAATAAAATGAACTATTTTAAATACATTTAATTTGGTGCAACACAAGAGGGCAAAAAAACCTGAACAGTAATTAAATCACACTTTTGACAAAGTAGGTCACCTGGTCAAAGCTAACTTGCAACCATTTTGCCAGCTATTACACTAGTCTTTACTAAACGGGAGATAGGTAGCCAGCTAGCTAGCTAATGGGACATGTCTTTTTTGTATTTATAGGTACTTGAAGATTATAAAGTTTTTTTACTGCCAGTACACAGCTGGACACCAGATACAGCTGATGCAACTCCAACCAAACTAATCATTTCCTTGGAATTTTACCTTTTCTCGTTGTTGTGAATTAAATGGGGGTGCCCCACATATATATTTATTTATTATTATAGCCACCCTAACTCCTCCTACAGTTCTTGCACTACAAAGACATGACAGCTATCAACATGTGTGTCTCGTTTCCAATTTCATATCATTTTGTTTGTATTTGGGAGATGGCCAGCTAAGAACTGGGAGATTACCATCGTTTTTTTAGAGATGTTATTTCGGAGATTAGCCTGTTACTGAACATTGTTATGGTGCTGTATTTGCTCTTGCTTTGTTAGAATGCCATACTGTTGCTGTGAGTGTGTGTGCTAAGCTTGTTTGTGTGCTGAGCTTGTGTGTGTGTGTGCTGACCATGTCAGTGAGCGTTGTTAGGTAATATTTTTGCACTTATTTTCTCATTTTCGTAAAAAGGTATGTCAACAAAAACATGGCAGGTCAAAGGTACAACAAATTCTGTTCGCAATGTCCATACACAGATATTAAAATCACATTTATAGGTCTTCAAAACCTCAACTACGAGGTCCGGAGCCTGCTGGTTTTCTATTCTACTGCGTTAACTGCACCCACCTGGTATCTCAGGTCTAAATAAATCTCTAATTAGGGGGTTGCAATGAAAAAATGTAGTGGAACTGGCTTCAAGGTCTAGATTTGAAGACCCTGACCTAGAGGGTAAAGTATTAACTAGTTATAATACCATAACATACATTTACAACCCAACATAATTATACAGATTTACAGCATTAAAGAGACAGAATAAGTAAAACCAGATTCTGAAGGCGGCGTAGCTCAAGAACAAGAGGCATTCAAACCTCTGATCAGCCTTCAACAGCATTCCAGCACATTTTCAAAATTAGCTTCATGAATCTGGAGTTTGCCGAGGAATTTGAAGTCAATGGTCTAGTCTGACATGCAATGCGTGTATCATGTGAAAGAGTGGATACGAAAATAAAAATATCTGCATTGTGATGTTTAGAGTTTAAGAGTTGTTGTTAGATCAGCCGTTTATGCCGAGGTAGCTCCACAAACCGACTCGAGCAAGATCTGTAGAATGTTTTATAAAATCCACAATCCACTTTAGACAAAGAGATAATTTAAAGCGGTGGTGTAATTTAAATGCTAGATTAGTTCATTTAAAATGAACTAAATATATATACAGTGGGGAGAACAAGTATTTCATACACTGCCGATTTTGCAGGTTTTGCTACTTACAAAGCATGTAGAGGTCTGTAATTTTTATCATAGGTACACTTTAACAGTGAGAGACGGAATCAAAAAATCCAGAAAATCTCATTGTATGATTTTTGAGTAATTAATTAGCATTTTATTACATGACATAAGTATTTGATACATCAGAAAAGCAGCATTTTTGAATATTATGTTGTGTAATATTTGTTATCAAAACATGTATGATGAAATACGGAAGAAAATAAAAATGCATTTTGTTGAAGGAATTCCTGAATTCCACCAAACAGAAATTGTCTTTAGTTTTGGATGGATGCTAATAACATGGTTTTGTTTAAAAATCGTAGAGACAAGCTCCAGAAACATGCTATGGCAACAAATGTACCAAGGGAGGAAATCTTATTTCATGGAAACTTAAGATTATACAAAGAGCTGTTTTCCTATTTACCTTAACGCTTCAACACCAGAATGTTTATGACCTGGAACAGGTTTGTTTCCAGGGTAGTGGCCAACGGTTTACGTACCAAAGAAATAGCAACAATTTTGCTCTTCTTGAGAGCCCTAGTTGTAAACAACCCTAAAGATGCTGTGGGACATTGTTCTTCAGATCTTATTTTGGCCCTCTGTGAGATTGCTTTGAATATTCTCAAAGGACATATACCACTCAACTAGGAACTAATAAAAATATCTAAGAGACAAAAGGTTGCCATCAAGTTATTTGCTGATAAAAAAACGATATAAAAAAGAGAAACTATTTAACGTTCATCCTGCCTCTCCTAAGCATTGCTGTACCATTTATTAGTAGCCTAATAGCATCGAGTATAGGTGGAAGATGTCTAATAAAATATATTTAGTGCCTCAACATCAGATGGATAAACTGAAGCACCAATGGCCTGAAAATATTCATCAGTAACGGTAAAAGTGTAAGGGGCTCTAATATTATAGACTTAATAAAAAATGCCACACACAAGATATCCGACAACAGAAGGCCTATAGGATTGGCTAACTTTCTTGAAACCATGGCTGATCTCAATTTACCTTTGGGGTATGTTGCGTCCGTAGGTAATTCATCACAAGCCCTTACAACGTGGAACTGCTTTCCATTTGTTGCATAAAACTCTCAATCTCTTGGGTATTCATTTGGTTTTAATTAATAATAATCAACCCAGTCTTCAGGAGTTTATCTCCAATACGGAATCTGAACAGGCATACGCTATCACAGTAGCAGTCTGATATCGTATGGCTCCCTAAAGAGCATTTCCAGTAGCAGACTCCCTGTGGTAACCATTGACAGATTTCCGTTGTTGTCATCATCCAGGGATTAGTTGATAGCGAACAGGGTATAGCCCACCGGGTAATCTCTCTCAATGGGAAACGCCTTTTAATCCTTTAAGTGTCCTCCTGTAACCAGGTATAGATTATAAATGTCTCTAACATAAACCGTTCCAGAAATTTGGTTGAGAGACCGGCTGCATATTCTGCGTTGAAGTGACGGAAGTGAAAGGGCTTTTTATCAATACTGACTGTGCAGGCTGTGTGATCAACCAAACCAATAACAATATAACGTCCCCAAAAACAGACTAGCCTGACTGAAAATTCTAGATCCTCTGGGTTTGCTAAATGTTTTCATGGTTTTCCTTCCATAACATTTCCAGACTTCCTTTGATGTGATCATGATATCTCTATAGAAATTAATATGGTATGGCCTTACAGCGGAGTTGATTTAAAAATGACCCTGGCTTTGATTGTGATTGCTCATTTGAAGATCTCCAGACATCCTAGAGAGCAAAACAAAACCTCTGAAGTGTCGTGGGTACTGACTGATCTGGCACTGCATCAGAGCCCAGACAGATGAAAGAGCAGGATGGGGCACAAGACAATTTTTCTGGATGAGGGGAATTTGAGGCTCATCGAAATAGTCTTATTAGTTTTGGACGGTCTGCAGGCACAGACCTACAGTCACATGAGAAATGAAGTACACCTGCGGATATTTGTATTTTTTTTACCTACTGTAATACAAGGATATTAGAAACATTCATTGATAAGTTACCTAATTTAAAAAAATCATGTAAAAGTAATTCAAACCACTTATCCAATTGAAATAGATTTTAAGTTATTGCATCTAAAGTCTGTGCACCCCTACATTTCCCATCACACAAAATACATAAAACTACAATCATGTGCAACAAAACCGATGCAAATGATCAGGCAATCATTAAAGTAAAATTGATACACATCCAGAAATGCATGTTCAATTTTGCAAAGAAGAAACATACATATACATATATATAAACAAGATCCTGAACCACAGATGCCTTATCGGGGGTTGAACTAATTTGAGATGGACTGAGGCAGAAAACTGTCAAATAATATACGTCAAGTTCTCTAGACTAAAAAAGAGGGACCACCCAGCGTGTTATCAGGGCACAGTTCAAAAGCCAGCATCCATGATGGTATGGGGGTGTATTAGTGCACATGGCATGGGTGACTTGCGCGTCTGTCAAGGCCCCATTAATGCTGAAAAATTTATATAGGTTATGGAGCAACAAATGCTGCCATCCATATCTTTTTCAGGGAAGGCCATGCATATTTCAGCAAGACAATGCTGAACCACAGCCCAGGTGCTAAACTGGCCTGCCTGCAGTTTAAACCTGTCACCAATTAAAAACATTTTGCGCATAATGAAATGAAAAATTCATCAGAGCCTAAACTGTTGAGCAGCAGAAATAACATAAGCAAGAACGCAAATACATTTCACTTTGAAAACTACAACAATTGGTCTACTCGGTTCCCAGATGCTCAGAGGTAAAATAAGAGGTGATGCAACTTTGTGAAAACGTGTTGCAGGCAACCAATTCCAAATATATGTCTTTTTTTAACATTTGATATATTGTCAATTAAAGGGATAAATGATATGCACATCAAAAGGGTTGTATTGCACCTTATACCAATCTGGTTATATAGACGTTTATTCATGACAAGCTCTGCTGACAGCTGGTAATGCATAAGTCATTGACAGAGTGGAGCGAGACTGATGAACATAACTAGGGATTAACATTAACTGTAAAAATGTGACTTGTTTTTTCCTTTAAATATTCCCTGAGCTACTATAACATGGACATGATACAATTTGGTCTTGTTTTTGCTGTCTTATATCAATTGCTGTTTCTTTTTGATTGAAGTTAAGGATTCACCTGCAAATGATTCAAATACAAGTATTGTATGCAATGTAGAAACAGTTTTTTTATTGATAATCTGTGATTTTTTTTTTTACCCACACCAGGATTTTAACACAGCTGGTTTGTGTTTTAGGGCAACGCTGTATTTTTAGCCTCTGCACCAGCCCATGTAAGTCACACCACTTCCAAACGGAATTACAATTTCCAATCTCCTTGGACTGCAGGAAAAGCACCACCCACCATGACAGCCTGCTGTGGCTAAAAGAGGAAGATGCACCAAAATAAGTCCAAATTGCTTTTACTGGCTAAGCAGGCCTAAGCTTGGCACCTGCCAGGACAATGGAACACATTTTTTGGGTGGAGAAATGAGAATCAAACAATAACATGTTTTTTAAATTTATTTTACATTTGTTGTTACTAAAATGTTATACTGATACCCAGACTGAAACTTCAATGATGTTATTCATCAATATGCTTACACTTTCAGATTAACAGCAGGTGAAATACAGTTTGGGAAAAATGGGCTGTGGCCTGGCCACTTGGTATACACTTAACACCTTTGCAACCCTGAAATCCTAGGAATTCGGGTCATATACAACTATTCTGTAAAGTTTTATTATATTCAAAATCAACTTATCACCACAGCTATTATGTTGGTCTTTAACATATCACCAATGCATTTTCCAAGTGTTCACAAACTGTCACGGGTGTGGTGAGTGTAGAACCCTTTGCAGACATTTTAACTAATACATGAAATTATATCACAAACAATCAAAACAAGAACACGAACAGACACAGTAAATCAAAGTCGCTGAATCAAGCAGCTATAAAAGATAAACAATACAAACATGTTTAGTATCCACAATGAGCAACACCCAGTGACAGAAACAAAGGACATATAAAGACACACACAAATTACAGAGTGCAAACAGGTGCGCGTAATGTCCGAAGTGACCAAAGTGTGCTTCAAAATAAAAGTGCTCCCCAAAATACCACCACCTACCACCACCGTGCTACCCTGGACGTTACAGATGGACTGAGTGAGAAGCCAAATAATATCACTGTTAATCAAAGCAGGACGGGAACAAAATAGGGAAATTAAGTCCCTTTGTATAATCAGTTGTTCGGGTTAACCCAAACATGTTTTGTTGACCAATGTAAGATAAAAGCTAACTTTAAATCTGGATATTAAACCTACAGTATGAAGACAGCAACACCACTTGCTTTACAGTGGTGTAGAACCTAAGAAACAAAGAGCACTGTTGGGAGATCTCACGATGAACCTGGACGGTTGTATAGTCATATCCCAAAAGAATGTGAGAAACCTTGGCGTCACCTTTGACCCTGACCTCTCTTTCGATGAACACATAAAAAATATATCTAGAGCTGCTTTTTTTCATCTTCGGAACATTGCTAAAATACGGACTTTTTTATCAAAAGCTGATGCTGAAAAACTAATCCATGCTTTTGTTACTTCCAGATTAGATTATTGCAATGCTCTAATCTCCGGTTACCCTGATAAATCGATTAATAAACTTCAGTTAGTGTTGAATACGGCTGCTCGAATTTTAACTAGAACAAAAAAATTTGAGCACATTACTCCAGTATTAGCTTCTCTACATTGG
>JACXGK010007550.1:0-11993 GCA_016801125.1 Novumbra hubbsi
GGGTGAGACATGGAGACTACACAGGCAGGGTGAGACATGGAGACTACACAGGCAGGGTGAGACATGGAGACTACACAGGCAGGGTGAGACATGGAGACTACACAGGCAGGGTGAGACATGGAGACTACACAGGCAGGGTGAGACATGGAGACTACACAGGCAGGGTGAGACATGGAGACTACACAGGCAGGGTGAGACAGGGAGACTACACAGGCACAGTTGAACGTGTATCCCTGCTCAGCTTCTACATGCAGACATCAAGAGACAAAGTTCTGCTTGAACAACCTAGATGACAACCCCAGTTCTTAGTTCAAGACAATGACTCCCAATCTCACTGATATAATAAGTGCCATACTTCTATGGGTTTTATTCAAAATATAATGCAGCAGGAACCAATTTAAGGTATGAAAAAAGGCCTGTTAATTTAATGTGTGACATGAGTATGGCACCTATGGTGTTAGATAACATGTTCTGACACAAAGCGTTAACTTTAACAGTTTGTAATTGTTTACTAGTGAAATCCAAACCTAGAGGGTGAGATACTTTGTCACTATTTCTTCTCTCCCATTAAATTATTGGAACACTGCTTTTTTGGGCCACAGATTCTAGAAATATGTCGATGATGATAAGTCTCACCGGTGGTAAAATGAAGGTTAAATAAAAAGCATATATAATGTTGAGACAATGTCTGACCGTCGAATTATAGTTTAATTATGCAATGCATCTTGTAGATCCACTTTCACGTGTTTATATCTAAATTAGGTGCTATCATGGTTGGGTAGGCCTGAGCTGGGTAGTGCATTACAAAACAAACATCCAAAAATTAGCACCAAAGAGCTATCAGAAGGTCTATGAGACAATAACTTATAACTTTGAGCGCCCAATCAATAGTAATGTTATAAACATAGCTTTTTTTTACTTATATATTTGAAATAGTGTGAACATACAGACTCAATCACTGTCTTGATAAAGACAACATGACATTAATGGAGGGAGTAGCTAGCAGCAAGGCAACACACAAAATAATATAAACCACATGAGTGAGAGAAATGGATTGTGACATTTTAGAAGGCTAGCAATTAGCAAAAGTAATCAAACGGAAAAGCTGGCTCACGCTAGTTTATTGGAAGGGCGATGGGTCAGATAAATGTGTAAGGTGTACCAACACTTGAACCTGGAGAATGCAAATAGCTTGCTTGGACCTACGGCTTAAGGTTCAGGTCTGCAGGTCTGTACACAGTCGCTCTTGACTTTGCCCTGTCCTTGAAATTTATTGCCGTTCCACTCTGAAATATGATCAATAAAATCTAAAGCGTGATTAGGACTACACACATGTTTCATATTCAGTGGGATGAAATACTAGGCTATACTTACCAGGGAGCATATGAATTCACACAAATGGTTGGCCCATTTGTCAATGGTCATAATGCACTAAAAGAGTTCTTGAAAGATCTTCAAGCACGGCTGCCGTATGGTTGAATAAAGACTGTCCCAGTAGGCCTACATTAAGGATACACAGATACAGCCGAGTAGCCTATTTTGCAACCCTTTATGTTTGATTTGATTCTAAAGCACAGACGTAGAATTTCTTTAATGTACACTAATCCCCTTTCTGGAATAACCAATGAGGGCACACTTTGGCAGTGATGGTAACAAATATTATTTGCGCTTTTTTTCCTGCACCTTCACGTAAGGTAGCGGCTTCCCTTCCCAAGGAACGAACTGTGTATCGTGCATCCTCATTTACTAGAAAAAAATGTATGTACTGGTACAGAGCAGCAACAACAGTGGGTATGTCAGGATTAGATTTGTGGATCGACTGTGCATGAAGGACCAGCAGACAACTCCATCTGCTTCGTTATTACACAAACACACACACACACCCTCACGGAGTATGCCTAAGCAATATTGGCTGTCAAAATGAATATTTCAACCATAAAACAAAACAAATGATGTACTGAAAATGTTAAATAGGCTGCAGAACATACACCACCATATTGTTCTGATAGTGTGCAACTTCATGGTTGGTTCACTGTGGTTTGTTAAATGTCAGGGCAGCCTCCTGTAAATTGCCTCCATTCTGGGGGGGAGCTCAGTGTGTGTATGGGTACACAGATCTGACAGGAAGTCAGAGGGGAGGTTAACAAGATGCACAATGATGATGAAACCTGAGATGCCTGAATATATTCTTCCTGGTCAAATTCTATGTCACTTTTTTAGAGATAATGCATTTACCTCACCTGCTATACCCTTAGGGAATTCTACGGGCAAATGTTCTTTTACTGATGTGTTCATTAAGTGGAATGATCTGGAATGACAAATAGTGTCTTCTTATCTGTCCTGTGTTTCAGGGGACACGTTATGCAAACCGAAATGATGACAACTGTTGTTATAATATTGAAGACTGACAGCAGATACCAAGATGACAAGTTTAATTGTCTTCATAATTTACTTTTTAACTTTTTTTAACACCGTGTAGTTATAGCACCACAAACACCACAGGTGTAGATATAGAGCACTTCAACCAAATCCAACTGCAGGTGTGGATATAGAGCTCTCCAACCAAATCAAACACCAGCTGTGGATATAGAGCTCTCCAACCAAATCAAACTCCAGCTGTGGATATAGAGCTCTCCAACCAAATCAAACTCCAGCTGTGGATATAGAGCTCTTTAACCAAATCAAACTCCAGCTGTGGATATAGAGCTCTCCAACCAAATCAAACTCCAGTTGTGGATATAGAGCTCTCCAACCAAATCAAAGTGAGCAGCTTCTAGTTTTGGGCCAAGTCTATGAAACCTCTCATATATATGTGCATACTGTTTACCTGTTAATGCGTTGATCGCTCCTGGATAGGTCTCATTGTCACCACAAATGACGTTAACACGCAGGAAACGTTATTGGGATTGAATGGCACCGTCCCTGGGGCTAAACATTTCTGCACCATATAAGAGTCAAACAAGGGATTCCTGCAGGCCAGGTAGGGGACCTTATTTTACCTACAGCTTCTGACATTGAATTAAAAGAACATTTGTTGCCAAAGTCTTGTTCTGTCGGCTGCTTGGCACCAGCTGTGACTGTTTTGGGTGCCCAGACGTTGACCCACTTCTTCAGCATTTAGTGCTTTAGACCCTGGCAAGCCTTCCATCCAACCAGATAAAATCTCCATTAACAGCATGGTTTACATCCAAAATCTTACTCACCACACAACCTGACACCACATTAGACTGCATGTTGCACCATTCACTGTAATAGGGCTGCAGTAGTGGTTAGTGTGTTCGTTAGTTGGGAATATTGAAACAGAATAAAAATAGGAAGACACTTTTATTTCTTTCAAATATACATTTGTGTTTCAAAGCTGACTTACAACCAAAATGACTGCTGTCATCTGTGAGAGTCAAAACATTCTTTTTAAGGCCACTTAAAAGATGACAACCTCTGGAAGTCCATTATGCCATGACGATGCTCAATACAGGGAGACCAATTCAAGGAGTATTAGAGAAGACAGCTACTATACGTCTGACAATTTCGGGGCCTCGCAGAGCTATTATACCTGAATCTCAATGCATAGACAGGGACACTGAAAAGGCCTCAACAAACCTGGTGAACACACACCCACTGTGTTAACACAAGGCATTGAGCGCACAGACTATGAACAGACGATAATACATTGCCTGTTTATAGTCCTTTACAGATACACCTGTTTACCTGGACAAAATACAACAACAACACGCTTGTCTGGAAATCAGATTTGAAGCATTCCAAAACATGTGTTAACCACAGTTCCTAGCGACACCTTTAGTCCCTAAAGAAATGACAAAGAATAAAGAAAAGAAAGAAAGAACAGACCACAGCCTTATAATTCCCATCTGATAGCTCTGACAGAACCAGCCAGATGTAATTTTGATTCCATTCACTGCCAAGTTATTGCAGTATTGTAACCGCACTGCCAACACCAGCATGTCAGGTTTCTGACAGTCATTACTGAGCTGAAAATGGCTCCGGTCTCCCAGGAGAGAATAAGAGCTCTGCACACTAAAACAGAGGGAAATGTGTCTGTGACCGTGGTAGGACCTTTTAGACAAGTTCCCCTCTGTGCCACTCCTAATTATAGTCTGTAGCAGACAGAGTAACTGTTAGATTTCAGATGGTTGGAATGTTCCCAGACATAACCATTGGAACCAGATACTCATGCATTGGTCGGGTTAAGCCCAGACTGTTTGATATTACAGATACAAAAATCTAATCTACTTATGGAATGTGCTATTTAGTATTATAGATTAATTGTGTCGATAATATTGATTATACATTAAAACACTTGCTATCCATGGTGCATGGTCTCCACAGATCTGTTAAGTGGTCATCATTACAAACCCATAATGTATGTAGTGCTAAAGAGAAGGCTAAAGCAGTAAGAGCAAGACTTCATTGATCCACAGTAAGGCATCAAATCAAATTTTTTAAATCAAACAAGATGATTCTCCACAGATTTTTTTTTTGGGATACTTATATATTGGTTCACCAGTTTCCTAGCAACCACAGTAAGACAACATTTTAATACTTGTTTTCATGACCCATTTTTTTAATATAATTCAGGACGGTTAAAAATAAGTAGTAGGATTGGTTAAACCCTAGATGGTACATCAAAAAGAAAATTATAAAATCAAGAAATATTCTGTTTTATAGGTTCTGTGAGTTGGATCGATTCTTATGCTTTTGTCAGTCTCAAGAGAGGTGAAGCCTAAACAATCATCAGTGACTTTGAATCACGTGCCAGAAAAATGCTCCACAAGATGTTATTAGATCACCACCTTGTGGCCAAAACTGATTCTGAGGTAAGGTTTCTGATTCTGAGGTAAGGTTTTCAGGGTAAGGTTTCTGTTAACCTCTTGTGGACAGACATACAATGTCATGTGACCAATTACGAAAGAGGTAATTTCTGTATTAACTGAGAATAGGTTTGTATTGAATAAATCACCAATTGTAAGGTCAATAAACCCTCTGGCTGATGTACAATACTCATGAAAGAAATTCATCCTATACAAAGCAAAGAAAATGTGTGGCATTCATGTAATACATGTAATAATGTAATAATAACAAATAGGCCCTGTTTAGCAGTGCTTTCAATTCTTCTGACTATTCCCACTGGCGTACATGTTATGAAAGTTGAGTCTGTCTTGAAACATGGGGATTGTGCTGAGTCCTGTGATCTTGCTCTTCTCAATGGATGTGTTGAACCCATTGTCTCGGAACATCCCACTCTTCAGCATGTGTTCTGAAAACATCCGGTAACTGCCATGAAAAGATGTCTGATGGGACCGGAAAAATAATAACACAAACAGATCAGTCCAAACAATCCTATTTTACACGGCCATGCTGATTATGGCATCTGTCTTACCGGCATTTCATGAACGGTTGGTCTTTTGTTTCCATAGATTTGGTTTGATGTCTGGTAAAATGGATGGTTTGTTTTGGTACTAAAATAAAGAAGCATTGGCTTACTGCATTGATTATCAAAAACATTGCATGCATACATTTTACAAACTGCAGGGTTTTAATATCAACAGTGAATAACTGCTAGTACAGTCAAGTTCTTTATTACAGTAATATATACTTAATAACCTTTTCTCAATAAATTATTTATTTGAACTGTCACAGAGTGGTCTGAGCAGAAAGGAGAAAATAGAATAGTCTGTCACTGGGGAAATTGGGATCGGAATTCTTAATGTAATTGGGCTTTCAAGTGGAATACGTTAATGTAACCATTTATACGGTTTTGTCGGTTGTTTTACTAGGTTATATCAGATTTAAAGCACAGAAAATACTATTGTTTGCCGGGGCGTTTGAATGGTAATGCACAAACCAAGATATGTTAATCTAGGCAAAGGAGCGTTAGAGTACAGAATGCCGCTAAGGTCAGTGGTAGACTGGTGGAAACGTCCATACTTAAACAGCAGTAGTCACAAGTTAAAATTCAATAACTGAATGTTTTTAACCATAACATAACCTTACATGTATATTGTAACATGTGTTTGTGCATATTCATAAAATATATATTTTTTAGTAGCAGTTATGATATATGACGGTTTAACATATTCGGTAAACTGTCTTGTTAGCAAATTGTAATGCAACCTAACTTGACCTAACATATCGGTGGCATTGTTAGACCTGGGATTCCCGTGCCTTATCCGTGAATCTTTTTGGAGTTGCACTCGGTCTTTTTATCCAATTTAATAAATAGATTATATTTGTTTTGGACTGATGATTTTGCATAACCACTCTCATAGCTTGCATTAAGATATCTGACTCTTTTGCGAGTCTGATGATGTCTCTGTGTTTTCAGAATGATTGGTCAATTTATTTATTGACAGTTTCCAACAATAGTATTAGAAAGGGTCATTTATATAGTATAACTTGGCAGTTTTTTTTGTGAAGTTCGGTGTCAGTATGTGATTCAGTAAACTAATTTCCATCAAATCTGGCAACCCTGAGTGCAGCTCCCAATTACATTCCACTGTCAGTCAACAAACCACAGTCATTTTTGGTTTAACGGCAGATCCCAATAAAAACGTAAACATATTGAGCATCATAGTAAAACTGCAAACTCGAATGTTTTTTTGCAGAGGGCAACAAACGGTTCCGCCCCTGTAGCGCACACAGATATGGATATACAACTTCACTAGCTAGAAGCACCCTCGCTAATATTACCCTGGTGACTAGAATGAAAACCTTTGAAACCGCCTTCCGGAATCTGCACCATACCACTCACCTGTAGCCACGAAAACAGTCGGGGTTATTGAAACGTGTTGGAAGATGTTTGTCCACTTTGTAAACATCACTAGTTTTCATAGTTATACTGTCATTTGATCGATGAGTTTCCATTTCGTTTTCAGAATTCATGCTTACGATGAAATAACGTGTAGATCCACCCGACACAAGACCGTCTACGTGTTGCTACCAACACAAATGTTACTAAGTGACGTCGGAATTAATCAGGATGAGTTGTAGAGAATCGATTTTGGATATGTGTAAAATCGTGTTCTCAATGTGTCAAGATGTAGGCCTAGTCTAAAAAACCTCCAGTCTCGGCATCCGCCATGTGCTGTTTATTTTTAAACAGTTCGAAGCTCTCTGAAAAGATCCGGTTCAATTCCATTTACATTTCAATCCATCGATTAACAACATTCCTGGTCTATACATTTCCAGTCAAGTGCAAGTATTTAATTAAACCTTAAGTAAATGTAGATGTGCTGAATTTTAGAAAAATGTTAGAGAAACAAAAAATAGGGGATAATAAGCTTGCATAGCCTAATTTCACCTTTATTGTGTCAAACAATAAATTGCCCATAAACCCAACCGTCAGAAACACCGGTAATTCATTTTTGCAAGCAACATAATGAGTTATAACCTTTACATCGCACAGACAGGCTAGGATTATTCTTTGAAGAAGGCAGTCAGTGTGGTCCCTCACCCAGCGACCATTGTTTCGGAGTTATCACCAACACAGCAGCCCTAACTGCCTTCACATGTAACACTGTATTGATTATAAGCAATTAAACAATACACCTTATGTTTAAATAAAATGGCTACGATATGCAGAGGATTAAGGGTTAGAGTTGTCCGTCACTGTTGGCAGATCGTTGGCTTTGACAGCCACGGTGCATTATTACTCACGGTACGAGTTTGAGACAGGCCTAGCGCGTACCAAAAGTAATAATGGACCGTGAAGCAGGCATAAACTTTTATCTTGTGTTCTTGCTCTGGCTAAGTGAAGCCAACAGTCCTCTATCCCATTCATTGTTCCCTGGTTATATTTGGCGTTGAGGTTAGAGGTTGAGTAATTATATTTTCCATTTACTCCGGGCGATCTGAAACAAATAGAAGAAAAAGATTTTAGCCTACACATGTTTCCAAGGACATATCAATAACTAATAGGCGTTTGGCGAGTCGCATTTTTAATGGCAAAACAACATGTACATTGATCTATGGATGGCACCTTGCATTTGTTCGTAAGGATAAGATGATGAATATTACGAATAAATGCATGTCCTCATGTACACAGGCTATTTTCAAAAATAACAATGACTCTCTGAAAGAATCTCTGTTTTATTATAAACCAAAATCCTCGAGTATCGCAAAAGCATGTTGGAATTTGCAGCGTACTGGGCGCACAAACAGGTGTTTGGAGACTTCAACAACAATTTCTTTGAAAAAGCAAACGTTTGCATAATATAATGCTTGTTCTTTTATTTACATTTTCGCATATCTTACAAATGCGAGCTTATAGTATTAATGCTAATATTTATCTGGTACAAATAAATACAACACATAGTGGATAATAAATTATTGTCCTACCAACTTACCAAAGAATAGAAAACAAAAAGCCAACCGTCTTGACTCCCTGATTAGATGACACCACCACCTGCATTCACCGAATGACCTTTAGGCCTGTTTTGCCATCGCCTGGATCTCCCACCATTTAAGCATGTATTTTCCGTCTGTTCCTTCACTGGCGAATCCACAAGAATGCCTGCCTCGTTTGAAAGTTCTTTTTATGCACACCTTCCTGTTGAGGCCGGGAACTGGATGGCTATTCCAAAGCCGGAATTCCTGTGTGTGTTTCCAACTGATAGGGAAGTGCAAACACCCTCTATCCTACTCACAATCGTCTAAAGGACTACGTGCCGTCTAGCATCCCTGTGGGTTATTTAGCAGCATGATTTATACAATATTTGTGTTTATGAAAATGTGTATGCTGTATAATTATACAATGGCGAAGCAGGCATAATTCATCCTAGTGTGGCCATATAATAATGTTCAGAAAAATGATAAGAACAGGGCTGAATAAGACGTCCTATAACATTCTATGTAACCAACTACCTGTAAATTACGATATATACATTCTTATACGGGCTTTCCGCGCTGTAGCATCTACTCTGGTAAGGTCCTGAATGTAATTATGCGAAGCTATTACTGACATGTTGTCTATTTAAATTTGTCAACCAACAAAATTAGTGCAAGAATATGTGCCTTATAGAACCATCGCTAATTTCATACACCATAAAAGCGGCGTTTTGGATAACCATGCAGTTGTTCACAACCAATATTTCTCGATGGATTGGTTGTGTAGAAGTCTGGGGAACAAGTGTGAGTGTGGAGTGAATACAGTGATTTATCCTGCCTCCTTAGGGTATGTGCAGTTGGCCTTCATAAAACTCTGTCAGGCTGCCTTTGACGCAGATCCTTTTTCCTGTGTGAGGGAGACCTTGTATTGTTCTTAGGGCCCAGAGAGTAGTATCGCCGTCCTCCAGTCACTTCCTGCTTCCTCTCAAACAGGAAATGCTGCATTGCTATTTTCCAACAATAATGCAGATTTTATTTCAAGTCTGCAGTTTGAAGGAGAGATCTGGTGAATCTATAGACCACTCACCGGTGAAGGAGGCATACATTATGACAATGTGTCTGCAAATACACATCAGCTGGGTGCTTTCAGACTTAAGGCTAAAACATGTTAATGTCAACTCTACCTTGTAATATTTGTAATAATTCAAAATTGTCCGGAGCTCATTGTTTACAACTACATTTTACATATTTTTTTGTGTGTAAACCCAATGATATTTAATTCATATAATATCTCAATAGTAAATAGCATAATTTGACAGGTAATACTAAGATAAAATGTTTTGTACTTTGTGCAATAAAACCTCAGCTCCATCTTGGATTTGATCCATTCATTATTATTAACACAAAGGTATTTTCAGCCGGTAACCATGGTAATGTGACAACTAGTCTGTGGGAGTGATGTTGGTCTAAATGGAAGGCTCTTGGCCATTTGTACCAGGTGCACAGAGACATATCTCCAATGCATCAATTGATAGAAGCCTAAGCATTCAGCGTTAAGCTATCTATCTATTTAGTCTATCAGTGACAAAAGTCCAGAATGCATGGTTCCCACACGTGTGAATGTTCAAGAAAGAAGTAGAATGATTCATTCCATTGTCTTGCATGGACATAATTTAAAGCATAGATAATCACAGCTGTAAATATTTGTATTTAAATTGGAGACAGACAGAAAAAATTACAGGTTGTAAATGACAGGTTTCAAATAGAGGGGGTTGGAGTCACAATCAGGAGCAGGGACAGAACATCTAGGGCAAGGAGCCAAACAGGAATTCCTGGCTCCGAGGGGCAAGGGTCCCTCTTCCTCTGGGGAGAAAGACCTCTTAGTGAAGGGGCCTCACATTCCTCAGCCAAGGCAGCGGTAACTTGCACCATTGTGCAATTTAGGACGCCTAATTAGGAACATAATGAGTACAATATGTCCATAAACGTTATCCTTAAATAACCATCAACATGCGTACAGTAAAGCCTTGCCCCACCGCTGCATCTGCTGAAGCATTGAAGCTTGGCGAGGTCAAATAGCACAGCTTGTGTTATGTCGGTTCATTCATGCTCTGTGTATTTGTGATTCATTTGTAGAACAGGGTCCACTGTCTAGTCTATTAGTTAATGATCCATGTAGGACTGACACAGACTAGCAACAGACAGGAGGGAGGGGCTGGTGTAGCACAGGATGTGAGGGGTGGGATGCAGGAAACAACTCACTTCTCAGGACAGAAAGCCAGGGCTTCTGGCTGAACCCAGACAGTGAGATAATTACTGAATGTGTTTTGAATTCCTTAGCTCCCAGTCTTGAGGCTCCTGCCGATTACCGAACCCTGAGCCCCAGGCCCTACTATATACCAAACCCTGAGCCCCGGGCCCTACTATATACCAAACCCTGAGCCCCAGGCCCTACTATATACCAAACCCTGAGCCCCGGGCCCTACTATATACCAAACCCTGAGCCCCGGGCCCTACTATATACCAAACCCTGAGCCCCAGGCCCTACTATATACCAAACCCTGAGCCCCGGGCCCTACTATATACCAAACCATGCTTTCTGGCAAGTGAAAGAGCATAGACAATGCAAAAGAGGCTAGTGGACATGACAACCTTACACAGAACTCAGCACAGCTTTATCGGTTAACCAGAAGATTTCCAAAGGCCAGCTGAACCAAACCCAGCCAAGCTGTTATGCACAGGCCCTGGTGCACCCCGCCATAGCTATTTGAACTGTGTTGGAAAAACATTTAAAAAAGGACGCAGGATGGTGTGAAAATTAATCAGTGAAAGAAGCGTTACATTGAGGATTTCTAGTGTATTGTTATTTTGTATTATGTGATGCCCGTCTAGAGGAAATTAGATTTAGTGACAATTCTAAAGATTAAGCAAGAATATAAGTATGCAAGCCAGCCCTCATAATCATTCTCTCTTTCTGTGTGAACAAACCAGTAACTCATACAAATTTGCTCTGAGAAATATGACGCTTAGTCCGACTGACTAAGTGTCAGGGCAAATATTTTGAGACAAATATGATGTTTTTATGAGGATCCTCACTGACTTGGAATGTGAATGTTAGCACTGTATCTGTTGTACGCATTCATGCAGAATATAATACATGTCTTAATTCCACTTCATTATCTCATTTATTTCCAAACTCCCAACATAGTATATTAGACTTCAGATTAAATTCTCAAGATAAACAAATCCCAACGTGGAATAACAAAATCTATTGTTCTTAAAATAAATAAACAGGCATTTTTACTATAAAATAAAATGAAAATAAGGACATGATTCCAAGCTTTAGCATAGTTATCACATCACACAGCAGAGTAGACCGTAATTACATCCTTACTATCAACAGTCAACAATCAAAAGTTGCTTTCACATCAGTTATGTACTGTATACTGGTATGTTTTCAAAGGGACAGTACACTGTGAATTCAAAGCACAAAATACTTACAGAATACACTGAGACTTAAGTTCGGTAATATGCATCTCTTTATCAATGGACATACAAATACTTAAGTCTGTCAGCTGGAGATGGTCACCAGATAATGTAAAGAGCAGCAGCTCCCATATACTGTACCTCAGTTAATATAAATAAAAGCT
>JACXGK010007550.1:12093-25082 GCA_016801125.1 Novumbra hubbsi
GGGGGGGGGGGGTGTAGCCAGAGAGAGGAGCTGTCACTCACGTGCGTATTGCTAGGCAATAGGAGAGTGCAAATGAGTGAGGAGAGAGGGCTGTTGTCTCCGTTGGAATTGTACGCTTATTAGTACACCTGCGCTGACTCCTGAGTCAGAAGGTAACACAATGCACTCATTTGCCACAGTGTCCAAACTGTAAGTCCAAAGCCAAGAGTGGTGCTAAAACAAATTAGTACAGGTATGTTTCAAGCCAACAATCTGTGTTATGTATGATCAGTATATAGAAAATGTAGGCTATATACCTCGATATACATACACATGTGGACAGTAATCCTGATGCATTACTGTGCTTAAAAGTGGCCTGGAAATGAATTAAACTGGAATAGCAGAATCACGGTTCCAGAGCAAAGATTAGTTTGCTTCTGTTTGGTCTGGCTGACAGAAATGGAAACATGCTTTCTACGTGGCGCAGACAGAACGCCGTCTTTTTCTCTCCACGGGGATCAACCAATTGAATTCCGGCTGGTTGGTGGTGTTGTGCATGGGTATGTCGCTGTAGCGTAATGCTGGATTAAATGGATGTTTACGAGTCCTCGTGGTGTAACGAGGCTGTCTCAGACTCCCCTCCCCTTTAACAGGTACCGCCCCCTAGGGGCCAGGTACAGAACCACAACAGGCAGCCACAACATGAAAATACTCCAGTTCCAAAAACAAGAAGCAAGCTTGCAAAAACAATCAGTAAGAAAATGCCTGGTAACGGTGGTTGCCCAACAATGTTTTGCTTTTGCTCCGTTCAAAAGAAACCCACTGGAGTTCTGTACTGGGTCGCAAATTGGACCCGCTTTGCAACTCGTCCCTTTAGTCTGTCGTCTCTCTGACTACAGTTCTAAGAGGAGGGCGCTTTTGGCAAGGACCTGTGCCCCGCCGTCCCTGTGCGAGCCAAAGACTTTTAGGAATCTGCAATAAGAAAAAAAGCAAACAAAAAAGCAAACAAACAAACAAAAATCACACAAGACATGTTAGAGGTGATGCATTAAGACAAGAGGAAAGCAATTCCATGACATTCCTTGACATGTGGACAACAATTCCGGCAGTTTGCGAAAATGTCTATGCTATGTGGCACAGAAGCACATTTCTGACCGTCAATAGCCAATCATAGCACAGAACACCTGAGGCTGCATTTGTTACCTTTCGAAAACAGAGGAACACCGTCTAGTTGCAATACTAAGAAATTCACGCGATCTGGCTGACTTTGACTTCTTAATTGTTCGCGGCATGCAGGAGAAGTTAATGTCAAATAAAGGAGCAAAGCAGGGACACAATAAATGATTAGCATGCCAGTGATGGAATGGTAGTGGCTGCATTACCACGTGTCACCCAATGAAATGACCGTCCGTCTTTTGAGAAGACCAAGGACAACCTGGCATGGCATTCTGTCGTTCAGGCTCTTAAAACGAGCCCCCCCCGGGAGTATGGAAAGGGTAAACAATATCTTGGCAAGGACAATATGCTAGTATTCTGCGGTTGCTAATCGGAAAAACATGCAAGCGTGTCCTTTTCTGAATGTCACACTGCTTTGTTGCGTTGTGAAACACGTCCGCATGCGACAACCGACTTAGCATGCCTCTCTTTGTGGCGCTTCAGTCACCCAGCAAATATGGTTGCTGCTCAAGCGCAGGTACCTGTACTATGTACTCAGCATGCAGCGCATTGGAGGCTGGAAGAACCTAACTTGCATAAAAATAGGGTCTCTTTAAGCATGCATTAATAGCTATTCCCACTAGGAATTGATATGTTTAGGTGCAATGCTTTCCCAATAGGAGAAACCATACTGTACATACTGTCTATATTTTTTGGATCAAATAAATTAAGAAATGCATATTGGTTATTAATATTAGCCTTTAAAGCAAGAAGTAACTAATGTCGAATGATGCTTTGAGTTGGCACTGATTACACATCCACCAACTTGTTGAACACAAAATAAAAACACTTCTCAAACGTTTGAATGGGTGCAAGATGACAGAACGTAAAAAGCACAAGTACAAATGGAAATGCAGTCCGGTATTCTGCGAGTTCCTTTTCGAATTATTCTGGGATGTTTCGGAAAAACACCAGAGTTCGGGGGGGGGGGGAGTTAAGATGTCTTGTTAAGATTTCTCTTTTTTGGTTTGTCCACCCATTGCTTGGCTCTCAGAATGACAGTTATATGTATGTCATAGCACCTTTGGCATTTGTGTCGAAAAAGACCTTGATGTAAGAGGTGGGCACATATCCCTCTTCGTCTTGGTTCCGCCGCACGCGTGTCCACCCGTCACCTTTATCCTCCTCTATCACATACAGCAACTCCCCCTCAGCCATGGAGATAGTGCCTTCATTCTGACCTGGGAAGTGAAGACGGACCTTTTGATTTCACCGGTGAGTGTATTCAAAGGTTCATTTTCCAAAATACCAATGCCTGACCAACTCTGTGCAGTCTAACACACCTGAAGATGCAAAGCACTGCGTTTGTTAGTAAACAATAAACTACCATATACAAACTAAAGTCTTGGGCCACACCTCTTAATCATTGAATTCAGGTGTTTCATTCACTCCCATTGCCACGGGCATACAAAATCATCACCTAGCCATGCAATCTGCCGTTACAAACATTTGTGGATGAATGGGTTGTTCTAAAGATCTTACTGAATTTAAGCTTGGTACTGTAATAGGATGCCACCGTGAAAATTCTACCCTCCTAGATATTCAACAATCAACTGTAAGCAGTATTATTGCAGAGTGGAAGTGTTTAGAAACCACAGCAACTCAGCCACAAAGTGGCAGACCACGTTAAATTACAGAGTGGGGTCGCCGAGTGCTGAGGTACATAGTCGCCAAGGCTCTGCTGACTCAATAACTGCAGGGTTCCAAACCTCCATTGGCATTAACATTAGCCCTAAAACTGTGCTTATAGAGCTTCATGGCATGGGAGCAGTGTAAACGTGTTCCGTGGAGTGACGAATCACACTTCTCTATCTGGCAAACTGATAGACAAGTCTGGGTTTGGCAAATACCAGGAGAACGTTTCCTGCTTGACTGCATTGTGCCAACTGTAAAGTTTGGTGGAGGAGGGATAATGTGATGGGGTTGTTTTTCTGGGGTTGGCCTAGGCCCCTTAGTTCCACTGAAAGGAAATGTTAATGCATAAGTTTACAAAGACATTTTGGAAAACTCTACGCTTCCAACTTTGTGGGAACAGTTTGGGGAATGCCCTATTCTGTTCCTGCATGACTGTCCCCCAGTGCACAAAGCAAGGTCCCTAAAGGCATGGTTGGATGAGTTTGCTGTGAAATAACTTGACTTGCCTGCACAAAGCCTGACCTCAACCCTATCGAACACCTTTGGGATAAACTAGAACGAAGATTGCGAGCCAGGCCCTCTCGTCCAACTTCAATGTCTGACCTCACCAATGCTCTTCTGAAAGAATGGGCAAAAATTCCAACAGACCCACTCCAATCTTGTAAAAAGCCTTCCAAGAAGAGTGGAAGCTATTATAGCTGCAAAGGGGGGACCAAGTCGATATTAATGCCTATTGATTTAGAATGGGATGTCATACGAGCTCCTGTAGGTGTAATGTGTAGGTGTCCCAATACTTTTGTCCATATAGTATTTAATGGACTCTATTTTTAATTTCAACCAGCATGAAAATGTTTTTACCCAGCTGGTAACCAGAAAGAAAGATGTGTCCTTGTCAGTTAGTATTTTTGTAAACCATTTCATGAACAAAACATAACCATTCTTAAGAACACACACACCCACCTTCGAAAGGGTAGAGTGATTTGCAGGTTCCAATAGTGGGAAGTGGGTCGTCATCATCAAAGTCATCATCAAACTCGGTACTCCGAGATTTGAGGTGATGCTCTGTGCTGTGATCCTCTGTGTAGCTGCCGTCCGGGCTAACCGAGATCAACAGACCCAAAGCATGAATACCGTACGAGCAAACCCAGATGTCATATAACCCAAGCCACACAGTACCTCGCCCTGAGACATATGTCATTTCTAAGAACGCATACATTTGTAGCAGTATTAATACACACAATCAACAGAGCGACACGCATGAAGTAAACGGATGGTGATCTGGTGAACATTTCCGCTACTCGAGTTGTTGTCGTTGTTAGTCAACTAATTCTAGATATATCAAGTTATGGAATGTACCTCTCCCGGTTGACTGGAGCACAGTTGTTGTTTACGGGCGTTGTAACCTGGGAGTCGTAAAATCCACTCTGTCGACGGTGTGGATCCCCCTGTTCTGTTAGCCTGGTCTCCACCTCCAACAGCCAGGCCTGCAGACACACATCACAGCTGTGGGCTTAACTTGATTGGTACTTGGTGATATATCAACCACGTCTCTTTTTGAAGGGGAGCGGGATTCTACGCCCTTCCGTTTAGATCTAAAAACTAACGCGAATGAGACACAGATGATGGGAAGGACTAAGGCGGAAGTGGCAAAAATGGGTTTGGAAACCAGATCTCAAGACCAGATCACTCTGTATAAAACATGACCTGGATCTCCTACAAAAGTTCAACTTACCTCATGTTTCCTTGCATCCAGCTGTAGCTTGTCAATATTTTGGCTAATCTCCTCTAATTGTGGATCCAGACTGTTCGGGTCCCCCATGTGTGGGTTCTTGATGTAAACATCCTTCATTTTGGTCAGAGCATCCCTTCAACAAAAATGTTTACAGATTTTAAATGAACAGGCCCTGATTATTCAACAATCATGCTGCACTTAAATAGACCATTTAGTTTGAAACGCGTTATACAGATTCACAAATAGACTTTCATCAATTTGCTGTACCTCTGATCAATTTCTTTTTGAATTTCTTTGTTAATGTCAGTAAGCCTGGCGTGGAGTTTCTTCCTCCTTTGTTCAGGAGGTAGGTGACTACAATCTTCTGGACCAGAACCCTACGTAAAAACAAGCCACCAAAAATAAAACAAATACCCAGACACACATCGGTCCCTAACCCCATTAAAACAGCCCTAACGCCACAGACAAGTGACCTCACATCGTTTAACGCTTCACATGTTTTCGACTTTACATTGTCATCTGGAGCCATAAGATCTGACATGACCTGTCATGGGTGCATTAAACCTCCAGGCATCAACCATATAAAGAGTTTTGAGGGAAACAGTCGTGCTTACCAGTTTGAGAGAAAGCTTTCCAAGGAAGGGAAGATGATGGGACGAAAAGACAAAATGTCAAACTTTGAGACACAATCATGACACCGTACAAGCACGTGCAGCAATGAAGGGTTGTGGATATTAGGATGTGTGTCGTGTCGGTTGGAACCCTTCACCACTGGCAGCATCTGCAGTTTAAATGTATGGTAAACAATAAACCTGTGTAGGTTGGACCAGGCAACAGACACACAACCTTCGAGAGGCTTTCCCGCCGGCTGTAGACCGGGCAGGATTGGCATTCAAACGGAATGAGCAACAATAGTTGGAGCCTCAATCGGTCAGTGGTCCATAGTCACCGCATCACATAAGTTCAGTCACTCTGTCTGTTCTAAAATATACTTACCCCACGCTTCAGACTCCTTAAGCATTGCATTTTATGTTTGGAAGTCATGAACTCGTTGAGGCGGTGGGAGAGAGGCTCCTTGGCCTGCTGGGGAGACTGGGGGCCATTGGACACAGCACCAGGTGAGGGGGAAGTAGGGGGGGGAGGTGGGGGTTGACGCGGGGAAGCTAACAAAGACATAAGCTATGGGTAAGGATCATGAAGTGGTATGAAACAAAAACAACAAGAGAATGAAAGAGGGGAAAGTAATAAAATGATGGAAGGACAGCAGAAAGAATCTGGTTACCAACACAAGACAGCATCGGTTAGGAGAACAGTGCATGAGATGACTAGTGACTACAACATTGTGATGACTAGAACATTGTGCCTAACATGCGTTGAACACTTGCACTGTGTTCATACTGGCAGTTTGAAGTGAATTAGAATCAGATTTCTTTTACTTTAGTTTGAACAGACAGGAAACACATGGAATTGGATCTTTCAAACTAGCCAGGTGAACTGTATCGGAAATGTCAAATTAGACGCACCGTATTTCCCCCGAAGAATATCTGTCATTTAGCATGTCTATCTAATAGCTTGTTAATTGTATTCAAACAAATACTGTTGTTTTGCAGCAAGCTTCAAAGCAAGCTAGTAGGTTGACTGTTAAGGCTAGCCAAAATGACTAATTTAAAGTTGGATAATCTTACCACTTAAGTGTGAGTCTTTTTTACAAGGTCAATAATTGTATTGAGATTAATCCAATTCCCCAAAAAACGTGTGTTTGTAGTGTGTGCTTTGTTGCAAATTTCTCGCATCTTTAAATGTAGGATTCTGAAAGAAATTTGAAAAACACAAGATAACTTGTGTCATTTATTCAACTTTTAAAAAGGAATCACTCCCCTCTCAAGTTGCACATTGGATCCGGTTAGGTGTGAAAAACGTTGTGGGTAGTTTTGAACCGAATGTTCTACATTGTGGTGCCTTGTGAGACGTGATCCTGGGCTCGCCACAGTACCCTACAAGAGATAGTGGACGGTGTTGTTCAGTGAGTTGTCCTCACCTTGTTTCTCTTGATGAACGGCCACAGTTTGCCTCTGCTGTTGCTACGGCTGGGCTTGCCTTCCCCACGTGAGTTCAGATAGCTGGACTCTGACACGGTTCTTCTCATAGACAGACTATAGTCCTCAAACTCTACGTCACCAGGTGGCTCAAAGCCAGACTTGAAGGACTCCACTACTTGCTTTGTGTCCTGTTGGGAGAAGTAAGTTCATGTTTGTATAATAGACAGAATTATGAATATTCACCAAAAGTATTTCAGCTTGAGGGCAACTTACTGAACCAAATTGCAGAAACTAATTTGCACTTTAAAGTGCAAGTGTTCCTGCCGGAAGCCAATGTCAAAACGACATAATTTGCTGCAAGAATACAAAATTATAGCGAAGACATGGTTTTCCAAAACTACCATGGAAAGGGCCACAGAGTTAAAGTGCTGATCTAGATCTGGGTGTGAATAATTGATCTCCTCCCTTCATCGAGCGGGCTGCTATCTCCTCACTGCTTTAGTTAGCAAATAGAGTCGATTCTTCGCTCGCTCTTTGGTATAAACGTCCAGTCACATAAATTCACTAAAATGCATAACAGATTTTTCACTAATCATATCCCTGTTTTCACCAGGGATGCAGGCCTCCTCAACATAGTTTCCGTTAACCACTGAAAACTCCATGTTGTAGGTCACAAAGGCCCTTCCTTTACGCACACTTTGTAAGGTTCATCACTGTGTGACATGACATGTACACAACAAAAAGAACCATGTTGGATCACATGCGGTAAGACTACTAACCATTTTGGGCTGGATGGATGCTGCTGCATTGGTCATGCCATCTAGACACTTGCCAACAATCGGTAACACTTTTCTATCAACCTCCGCGTACGTCTTCATAGACTCTCCCACTCTCTCAATCCTCTTCTCTTCCATCTCCTGTATTTTCTGCCAAGAAGACAGCGAACGTGTTGAAATAGTTTTTTCCTTTTTGGAGTGCTAATCAGATGCACGCTAGTTATAGAGACTGTTGAATAGCGTGGATGTGTGTATTTGGTGACGTGATGGCTGATTCTCCCTGCAAAGGCTGTAATACCTGAAAGATGTGAGGTATGAGGGTGTAATAATGTTCGTTCTGTTCCTTGTTGAACTTCTGCAGATAAGTGATGTATTCATGCTTGCTGTCCTCTGCCACCTGGTGTTTCATCTGCGCCTGCTGTCTGGCCTGTACACCGAGAGGGGGTTCAGAAACACCTGTTAAGACGTTGCTTTGCACACACCCACAGACTGTGAATCCGGCGAAGACCTGAGAAAATTGCTGCGTGGATTCACTGACACGACACATTTTGGGTTGACAAGCACGACATCGATCACAGCAAAGGAAAAAAAAAACACAAAGAATTACGAATTTGCTTAAAAAAATTAAAAAACAACAACAGCTAAAACTTATTTTATATAAGCAACACAGTCCCTGTGGTTGGGACTCTCTGCTTGTTGCAGAACACAAGCTAAGCGTGGCATATGGCTTATAATACTGCCACCCGGGGTAGAACTGGTTGAGGGGCAAAATATGAACATGTGACGACGGTGAATCAATATGATTGGATCACCTAAATGGGAAAACCTAAATCCCTTTTATATAAATGCAGTAAAATAGCATTGTTTGATGTATTTTTCATGTTCTATTTGCATTAGTTAATTTAATTAGATGCTGAAATAATGTCTATGTCCAGTGGGTGAGGACTTCATTCACTCGACATTTTATTTTCAATTGGTCACATGAGAAAAGATCTAAAACAACCCACTCTCATATTCCTATAAGGTCAAGTGACATTCCAGGATCTCAACAAAGTTTCAATTAATATTTGAAAGGCTTTAAACCCTTTTTTACGTCAAACAAGACAAGGCAACAGATACATCAGGGGCAGGAAACTATAATCCTGTGTATTTCCTTGCCTCTTAGACAGAGATGTTGAGAGAATGTTCACAGTAAATACTAAAGAAGTTATAACTCTCACAAATACAATACAACAACCATTGACAACCCGTGGCTAAGCTGTGCTATGCTGCTGTTTTGTACTGTGCTCTAATGTGACAGGACAGTTTATATGATTATCTCAGCAAGTCACAGTCTTTGGTTGGTCAGTGTCATTTGACTCACCTCAATTCTCATTTGGAGGTTCACAATGACCAACTGACGGAAACAATAACCAGAACAAACAACCAGAACACTAACAAAAGAAAACAACGAGGGGGAAAATTGTGCATGCACACGATCAACAAGGTCTCAGACAAACTGTACATTAACAGGAAAGCATCTGGACGATGTTTCAGTAGACATTACAGGACTGTATCCATAGCAACACAGTGACTTGAAGCAAACAAACACAACTTAGAGGGACCATTTTGTATGCATGACTATACTTAACAATCTAAGCATTGACGTGTTTTATTCATATGTACATTTGCAGTTTGTTATTAGGTATTTCTAATGTTTACATGTGGCCATATTTTTACTATTTTGTGCTGGTAGGTGATCCAACAAGGCATTTTGCTTTTGGAGAACAATGGCATGTGCCCTGTGATCGGTGATTATAATACATTATAACTGCTCTAAAACACCACATATAGTATTACATCTGAGTCTTACGCTGTATAATGTCTCTGTATGATGCAGCTCATAATGACAAATCAAATATGCAAATATGGATTAATGGGACAAAGGATTATATTAGGATATAATAGGAGTTGTACTCAAATGTTTTAAAGCTAATTTAATACAACCCCGCTTTTGGGATTTTGTACGCAAGGACGAGGCCGAAAAACAATATTGGATGGCCAAGAAGACACCATATATAAACAAGATTCTAAAATGCCGCCGCGTTCTCTGGGCTCAAGCTCATTTCAGATGGACATAAAGCACATAAAGAGCATAAGTAAGGCCAAATGTACAAATGGCTGAACTGATTATTTAATAGGTTTCTATGTGTCTACCGACTGTAGTCAAAGACAATCATTATTTAGAACCCAGAAGTACCCATTCCAAACCCAAACATGGTCCTTTTTACATCGTAGAAGATCTTTGCGAATCCAAACAGGCAATCATATGTATATGGTTGAACACCGAACATGGATCCTTACAAACATAAAGACACCTTTTAAACCTACCTTGAGAGAGCACCGCTTTAAGACATGTTAGAAAACAAGAACATGAGTTAGTTTCAGAGCACTATTGACAGATTTTAGATGTCCTACTTATGCGAACATTTATATGAATAATCTTCAGAATGGCATAAACAATAACGAATATATATTTCCGTATATTTTGTACATCAGTAAGCGAAACACAAAATCAGATGAACGTTTAAAGATTAATTTATATTTAGTTAAGGTTAGTCCATATCACCTTTAAGAGTCTTTACTGCATTATATAAATTTCCTGAGGTTTACAAACTGTTTGTATCTTGCTGCAGCTACATGCAATGTCCATATACCATCAGAAACAGACTACATGACTAAAGTCCCATTCATCCCCTGTGGTCATTTCAAATCTAAATTATGGACTGTTCTCTAATTTTGCCCACTGACTAATGTCAGGGTAAGAAATCAAATAACTCTGAAATACAGGCCGTGTTTTGTAAAAAGTGACCACATTCCAGGCGAGTAGTTCCACGACATACAGGCCAGTGTGGGTGTCCATTTCCCCCCCGGGCTGCAGCCTGATGACAGCCTGGTAACTCTACCTTACAGTACACTGACCTACTGTAGCTGTGTGTCTACCCCCGAGACCTAACGCGCTGTATAAACATGCCATAAAAGCACTGTTCAGGGCAATCAATACTAACGAAGCGCACCCTGGTACCGAAACACAAGGGAACAATGACAAAACCCCCATAGTTAAAGCTCTGCCAAGCACATTTTCTGTCAGGAGTCAATGGTGCAGAGGTTCATCATGGCTCCCAGTCCACCTCCAGCAGAGGTCTCTTGACAGTGAAGCTGTGCCACACGTGCTAACAGCTCAAAGGGGGAGGGGAACGTGTCTTTAACAGTCAATAACTCACCTTTTCTACATCCGCTTTAGTCACGTTGATGTCAGCATCTATCTTGTCGAAGTACTGCTGGGCTCGGTCTGCCTCCTTGCAGTCTCTCTCGAATCTCCGTTTACTCTGAGGAGAGGCAATTCACAGGTCAAGACGTAGTGGTTCAGTCGTGTATCATTCATCTTAAATGATTCCTATCCGGTGCTTGACTAGGACTGGAATGTGTGCTGGTACTCATCCTGGATGTGTGTATGGTTTATATTTAGGATCTCCACAATGCTTTAAAGACAACATTCTATTAGATGAACAGGCGTTGAAGCAGCAAAACATTTGTAGAGCTGGTACTCAGCTACGGTGAGCTCCTGCCTCATGCCCCTTCCTACTCATCAAAAAGACACTCACGGATTCTAGTTGTTTCCAAGAATTCTCAATGTGTTGCTGAGCTCTGCGTCCATCATGAAAATGCTGATTAAAAACACACATGTGAAAAAAACGTTAGAATATGTTAGAAGATACACTGCTTTATAAATAAAAGAAGAGAAATTTGTAATTTCAACACTTCTACACTGTACTCACTGTTGTTGAAAAAAGAAATCCATGTGTACTGCTTTGAATGATTAACAACACGTTTGAACTCAGTGGGAGTTATTCATTGACTAACAGCAAAAGTGACACATTCCAATTTCTTTTACAAAACAGGCTTTTACCAACAAAACTTGAGGTTATTTTCTGGATGAGCCAACAGAAAGAGAGCTAATTTGACAAGACTACATGATCAAAAGCTACATGAAAATCACATCAAAATACATGTTCTCTTCCCTGGCTTTAAGTATGTGGATGACGTTAGTAAGAGAACTAACTATGGTGGCTTCAAAAACCCTCTACTCTAGCTTTAAACCCTTTACTGTCAAATAAATAATAAAATGCCTGAGTATTTCCTAAGATTGCGCTTAACAAATCCACCAGTGAAATGAATAAGCCTTAGACTGAATGCTCGTGAACCTTAAACCTGAAAATGTGAGACAAAGCACCCACTAGTGGTGGTTCAGGAAAAATATGTTGGATATTGCCGCAGTAATGCCACTAGCATAATATAATGTTTTCTAAACTAGACACACAAGAATGCTGACAACATTTTTTTTTTAGCCTGCAGCAAATTAATTTTTTGGCCATTTTTTGAGTGTATTATTAAAATTGTCAAGAGACATCAATTTATCTGACAAGATCTCTTACAAAATGACCTACAATGAATGAAATATTAGCCAAAATAGCCAAATTAGCCAAAATGCTCCATATCCCAAACAAAAACACACACAATACATCCTTAGCTAACCTAATGTGATTCTTGGGTGATTTATTATCCAGCAAACTACAAGAACACTCAAAGAAGGTCACATATGACTGAAAGGGACTTCCGCTTTTTTATATGGTAAGTTGAATTCAAAACAAAGGATCAGTGAAGTTCGTTTGGCTTACAGACAATGTTTAATGCTAATGATATCTTACAAATCTGCTGAATCAGTTACTCAGGTAAATATCGGTGTCTCTGTGTACGACTAAACAGTCATTTGAAACTGGCCCACCTTTGTAGCCAGCTACATTTCTATAGCAAGGTATCCTCTGGAATGGCTAAATATGCTCAACTCCAAAGTACAATGTCATGTTTAGGAAATGATTTAAGAATATAATATGGAAGCCACATTGGCTCAGTTCATCCATCGACAGAACCCAACATATGAGCTTATTTTAATTATTCATACAACACAAATGTAAGCAAATGTTAGTATCAAAACATAATTAAAATATACAACTGATTATGAAGACCGTGGGGCCTGAAGCTTTATCTATAAATTTGAGATTATTTATATTCCTCTGTGATCAAGCTTTTTAGCGAAACCCTGCAAGGATGAACAAAAACAGTTTCAAAAGAAACTCAACTCACTTGCACCCAGCATAACGGCCACAAAAAAAGCCATATAAAATGGTGTATGTGTGTGTCTTTGGTGGAGAGGGTAGAATAAAAGAGCTGCGGTACATATGCCGTCATGTTAGTTCCAGCCACCAGCTCCAAACAGAGGCCCCGTAGTGGAGACTACTACAGAAGCATAGGGGGGGGACAACCTTGTAACACAGTGACCTGGATACTTGACCCAGTTCATCCTTGGAATGTGTTGGACCTGATGCAGTGTAAATGGATAGCCAGCTTGATCCTTGGGATGTGTTGGACCTGATGCAGTGTAAATGGATAGCCAGCTTGATCCTTGGGATGTGCTGGACCTGATGCAGTGTAAATGGATAGCCAGCTTGATCCTTGGGATGTGTTGGACCTGATGCAGTGTAAATGGATAGCCAGCTTGATCCTTGGGATGTG
>JACXGK010007551.1:0-12304 GCA_016801125.1 Novumbra hubbsi
AGCTACAGGGTGTTACGGCCACACTGATCAAGATACAGACCGAGCTACAGGGTGTTACGGCCACACTGATCAAGATACAGACCGAGCTACAGGGTGTTAAGGCCACACTGATCAAGATACAGACCAAGTTATAGGGTGTTACGGACACACTGATCAAGATACAGACCGAGCTACAGGGTGTTACGGCCACACTGATCAAGATACAAACCGAGCTATAGGGTGTTACGGCCACACTGATCAAGATACAGACCGAGCTACAGGCTGTTACGGCCACACTGATCAAGATACAGACCGAGCTACAGGGTGTTACGGCCACACTGATCAAGATACAGACCGAGCTACAGCACACCAAAAAAATGCAAATCAACTTATTTGAAAAGCTTTTTTTTTTTTGTTATTCGGTTATTTTGTCACTGTTCAAATAAACTTGCCATTAAAATTAAAGACTGATAATTTTATTGTCAGTGGGCAAAGTTACAAAATCAGCAGGGGATCAAATATTTTCTTTCACCACTGTACCTAAATGTAAGGTTTTCTTTAAGCTCATTTAAGAGATCAACAAGAAAATATTTGATCATCTCCATAGTCAAACACAATTATTGACTTGGAACAAAGAAATTGAGGACTTGATTTGATCTGAGCTGCGAAACTTGAGACTTGCTCATTGTTACTTTGGAAAAAATATGACTTGGTCCCATGTCTGCTAATTTATAATAAAGTAATTACCTGAACGTTTGCCAATACAGCCATGTCTGGATATGTAAGATGTCAATAAAAGGCCTTTTTTCTATTTCAGGTCCACTCTATCCATTTGGGGCAGGAGACACTGTAAATCCCAGAGTAGATGATGGAGGCTCCCCTCTTATATCTCTGCAACACCCATTTGTGTATTTTGGAACTACCTACCAGCAGATATACGTGTGTTTCTATTTATATTATTATTGTTTGAAATCTAGTTTTGAATAGCTCAATGTTGACAACAAAAACGTAAAAGTGTTTCCATTGTTGGCTTTCATTTGAACAATTATTACAAACCTCCACCAAACATAACCACACTACAAGCTAACAATAACTTTCCTGAAGTATCCTTTACTGGTATTCAACCTTTACCCTAAAAGGGCCAGAACATGTTTGGTTTTCTGTTCAACCTAATCATTAATTGTACCCACCTGGTGTCCTAGTCACTGATTTGGGGGTTACAATTTAACCTTCTAGGTTACATTTTTTATATTTTTTATGTCTGCAAAACAGCCAGTTTCACAAGCTTAAAAATATTTGTTCTTACCAGAAATCCAATCAGATTTAGATCACACAAGGTGAAAACTCGCATTTTATTTGTTTTAAATAATGGCCAGCACCTGCACGTTATCGACAACTTCAAATGGAATGTTGGTTAAGTAGGAACTTAAAAAAAAATGTAAGCAGGTTCCTCGATATACCTCACCTAGAACCTTATTGGGCATTCTTCTGTGCCATAACTCAAAGGTTCTTCAAATAAAGGAAGAAAGTAGAATGCTTGTTCAAATCCTAAGAAATAGAGTTTAAGGGATCAGGAATATATGTGTTAATACGTTTTTTTTTATGGTTGGTAATGTCTGGTCGCCAACTGTGGTGACAACTGAAACATTTGGGTACTTTAGTTACATTCAGTAAAAATGTTCAGTAGTATTTATAATAAAAACATTTGTTTCTGCTGGTCGTTTGACTCCTCTCAGGAGTTAGGGGAGGCATCAAATGTTAATTTATACTATGCATTAAAGACATTTTAAACATGAAATCCATATACTTTATGTAACTTGTAATACAGATTTTCTAATAATAATATATTTATATTTTACTAATTATTTAAGGTTAACAACAATGGAAACCTGATGTTTACTGAGCAATGGAACTCGTACACACCATATGTGTTTCCTGGATATTCCTCAAGAGACCTCATAGCTCCATTTTGGTCTGACATGGACAATCGATGGAATGGGATCATTTCATACCAGCAGTACACCAGTGGTAGTGTTCTTCAACAGGCAACACAAGACATCAATCAGTACTTCCCAAATCTGGGCTTCTCTGCTAATTGGGTCTTCATAGCTACATGGGATAGGGTTCCCTACTACTCTAACACACCAACAGTAAGTTGATCTTTGTTCTACATTTATTACTAGCAAAAGTAATTCTTAGTAATTGTGCAGTCAGTTAGTAAATCCCTGGTGAATTAAAAATGGATATTACCTTGGATTTATCGTGTTAGGCAAGGTTGTAAAAGGATACAGTCGATTGTGTATTAAACATATTTCTCTAATTTTCTTGATAAAAGGAAACCACCTTCCAAGTGGTTCTGATAACTGGTGCACAATACTCTTTTGTTCTGATGAACTATGGGGTTATTGCACCAGGACAACGCAACATTCAGGTCAGAACAGTGAATGTTTATCATGGTTTCATTTGTTTATACATTTGTTTTTATTTACTATATTCATTTTACATTTTGTTTTTTTTCTATTAGGCTGGCTATGACACAATCAACTCAACCAACTTCTTCTCAATTCCTGGGTCATTTCAAAGCAATTTTACAAATTTAAACACCACCAGCAATGTAAATGTTGCAGGTCGCTGGGCCTTCCGCACAGACCAAGGGTCTAGAGGCTGCACTTTCAATGGTGAGACGACAATGTATGCAAGTTAAGAGATACATAATATTCATTGATGTTAAAAATTCTTGTACTTTCCCCAAAATCAACAAGCTGTATTGATTCAATTAAAACCTAGCTAGTCACTCAGTGATGTGTAAAATATCATGATGTTGTCCAGGCTTCTGTTGTGAAACATCTGCCCCCCTGTTTTTCAGGCTCTCCGGTCCAGTTGGGTTACTCCTTTTGGAGTGACAGCAGCTGTAGACAGAGGTGTACCTGCACCAGGAGTGGCCTGCAGTGCCAGAACCAACCCTGCTCTTTCTCCCAAATCTGCCGTCCCGACACGTTCCAGTTCTCCTGCCAAACGATTCAACGCAGAACCTGCACCATCTCAGGGGACCCCCACTTCCACACTTTTGACGGGCGCCTTTTCGACTTTCAGGGTACCTGCACCTATGTCCTGTCGGAGGAGTGTGGCACTGGGTTGCCCTACTACCGCGTGGAAGGCAAGAACGAGCACCGCGGTAGTACCCAGGTGGCTTGGACTCGTATGGTCAGGGTGTCAGTCTACAACACGAAAATAGAGATGGTCGTAGGACATCCAGCTGATGTAAAGGTCAGTGCCATCAACCATTGCAGGAGTATTGACTACTATATACCAAAACGTTAGAAGTAGATGATATTACCCAAATGTAAAGCATTGACAATATTTACTTAATTTTACTTGTTTAAAAGTTGAATACACAAGTATAATAAATATTATCTTTAATTTTATGTACAAGGCCACGTTATTCATATGCAAAAATACTGCAGGCAAACTTATAAACAATGTATCTGATCTTTCTTAACTTGTTTTAATCCATTAAGTATTGCAGTACTGCTTTACCATCAGTTGTGGTAGTAAAGTACCACACATTTTTAACATTGTAATCATGTTTCCTTTTCAAGTGGCCTGTGGTTGGCAGCCGATACTTGGAGTCACTTATATTAAGTGGGCTTTCCATTGTATAGACAGGAGCCATATACACTGCTTAAAAAAGGGAGCACTAGGGTCTCTAAGAACAACAACATATAGTAATCATCCAAATCTTTACCGGACACTGTGTAATTCGCAATTACATAACAGAGTTCAATGGAAAATAACCAATGGAATTAGCAACAAATTGAGGGCTGGATTACTACTCAAAGTAAACAATTGAAATTACAGGCAGTATCAACGTACATGAAATTCATCACGACAACTCATAATGTGACTTGGTAGTGTGTATGCAATACCAACAACGTCTAGACATGCTCCTAAGATGGCATATGGTGTCCTGGGGACCTCCTCCCAGACCTGGATCAAGGCATCAGTGTGCTCTTCAACAGTTTGTGGCTACTTGGCAGCGTTGGATGCACCGATACATAACATAACAGAAGTTCTCAATTAGATTCAGATATAGGGAACGTGAGGGCCAGTCAATGGCATCAATGCCATTGTCATCCAGGACCTCCCAACACACTCTGGTCACATGAGGCCGGGCATTGTCCTGCAGCAGGAGGAACCCAGGGCCCACTGCATCAGCAAATGATTTGACGATTGACCTGAGGATTTCACCCCGTTACCTAACAGCAGGGTACCATTTGGTAGCATGTGGAGGTCTCACCAGACGCTGTCACTCTGTCACATGCTCCTGGTCCAATACTCTTGTAATCGTCTCTTGGTGTTTCACAGCAAACCTTCGTGCGATGGCACATATGGAATTGGCTGCAGATGCCGTCTCATGCTTGAAGTAGTGACAATGACACTAGCAAAATGCGAAACAAAAAAACCATCAGTCAGGAATGATGAAGAGAGGGATTGTGTCTGTGGCCACCACCTGCAAAACCATTCCCTTTGGAGTTTTCTCCATGGCACCTGTTGTCAACTCCTGCACACGTGCTAGGGTTTGTCTGGTTTATTGAGAAACAAACACATAAAACAAAGGTGTTCACAGGGAAGGTAGAAACAAATACACAAATGAATACTAGAGACCACGTACCTTGAAAACGAATCGTGAGCTCACTAGCGCAAAGCACTATAGCATTGTACTGGCAAAAAGTGGATGAGAGACCAGGGTTGAAATACTGTGATGCTGATGGGGCGAATGAACCACATCCCTCCTGCCAGTTGAGCAGGGGGGATGGAAGATGCGGACTGGAATACCAGAGCCTGGAGCCAACACCTGACAAAACAAACCAGACGGACAAACAGTACAATACATTAGTTCAATATATTTGGTTAAAATTAAATATTGTTTTGTTTGATATTGACAGCTTTACTGTACTGAAAGGCAAAATAGGAAGCCTAATGTTTATTTATCTACTCAATATAATTGTTAAACAAATCAAGTGTAAATATTAATGACTGTAAATACACCACATGATACAAATGACAATTTGAAACATTTTTAAGTTTTATTACGTTCTGATCCTGAAATCCACCATGAATCCACCCTTCGGCCGAGAGCAGGATAATCCAGTTTTTTTAGCTCAAAAGTATCCCAATCCCCAAAAATTGTTTTGAACAATACGTACTGAAGGTTGGATCCAGATTATAACCAAGATTGTATTACGTGATCTAGTCCGATTTCAGAATCTTTTTTTTCTATTGAACAGCCAATTTTCAAGATTTGATCAAATCCAACAATCCGACAAAATCTGCTCAAATTACTTCTCAAAAACGAAGCACTGCATATATCTCAATGGTCACTCTTAAATCCTATACCTTCTTTGGTTGACAATCATTTCACCATTGACTTGACCAATTTGCATATACACTATCAAGGGCAAACCAGAGTCAGAATTTAATCTACTGTATACATGTTCAACTTTTGCTCTTTTCTGGCTTGCAAATAATTTTTGATTAACAAATTACAAAAACAAATGTGGCCCTCCAGGTAATTTTCAAAATCCTGATGTGGCCCCTGAGCCAAAGTTTTTGCCCTCCCCTGCACTATGTGGACACAATTATTGGGCCACTCCTCTTTTTCTGTTTTATTCAGACCCATTGCCACAGGTGTGTAAAATCAAGCACTAGCCATGCAGTCTGCCTTTACAAAAACATTGGTGAAACAATGGCTCATTCTAAAGAGCTCACTGAATTCAAGCGTTATACTTTCTTCCCTCCACGATCAACTATAAGTGGTATTATTGCAAAGTGGAAGTGTTTAGGAACCACAGCAACTCAGCCACGAAGTATCAGACCAAGTATCAGGATCACCTCGCTCCTTCAACAATAAACTTAAAGAGTTGCTGAATCCCCCATACCTTTATTTGTCTTGCTGAATATGTCCTTTTGTTTGAGGATGGATTCTCTATTAACTTCTCTGATGCCCTTCATGTTTTTCATCTCATTTTGTGCATACAGATCAATGGAACCTTCGCATCCACTCCATTCTCCCTCCAAAATGGCACCATCCAGGTTTACCAATCGGGTTTCTCAGTGGTGGTCAGCACAGACTTTGGTCTGCTTGTGTCGTACGATGCTTACCATTATGTCACAATCAATGTACCTGCTGACTATTTTAACGGCACCTGCGGTCTGTGCGGAACCTTCAACAACCACCCTGAGGATGATTTCCGCTCTCGCTCAGGACTGGTCTTGGCCTCTAATGTTGATTTTGCTAACAGCTGGCAGTCGAATGAGGACAACGACCCAGCCTGTCATAGGACCCAGTGTACTGGGTTAAGTTGTGCCAATTGCACAGATGCTCAGAGAAGGCTCTATGGCAACAATGCCTACTGTGGCATCCTCCAGGACCCATCTGGACCATTCGCCCCATGCCATGGCCAGCTTCCCCCACAGACCTATGTGGACAATTGCCTCTATGATCTGTGCATTGTGGGAGGGTACCAGCCCATCTTGTGCCAGTCACTCTATGCATATGCAGCCCGGTGTCAACAGAATAACATACAACCAGGACTGTGGAGGAGGCAAGGATTTTGTGGTAAGTACCGGGCAAGTCAAACTGTAGTTTCTCTATCCACATTTAAAGCTCACTGCACTCTACAGGCATTTCTTTTTTCATTGTACTCCATCAGAAATCTCCTGCCCAGCCAACAGTCACTTTGAGTCTCAGGGCACCGGCTGTCCGGCCACCTGCAGCAACCTGAACGCCTCCATTGGCTGCCCCCTACCTCCACAGGAGAGCTGCATCTGTAACACAGGTTTTGTCCTCAGCGCGGGGGCTTGCGTACCCCTCGCCCAGTGTGGCTGTACCTTTGAGAACCGCTACTACAGTTCAGGAGCGACTGTCATCCTTGACGAGAACTGTGGCAGGCGCTGCAGCTGCAACCAGGGCACCATGACTTGTGGTTCCAATAGATGTGGAGAACTTGAAGCCTGCATGGTGGTGGACGGGGAGAGGGGATGCAGACCAACCAGCTACTCCACCTGCTGGGTGGAGGGACAAGGGTTGTACCGCACTTTCGATGGAGTATCTTTCCAGTACCCCGGGGCTTGTGGGTTGATCATGTCTAGGGTGATGGGCTCGTCTCTTTTCCCTCACTTTGTCGTTACAGCACAGAAAGTGCCCACAGGTCAGCAGGGCTTTCACCGATTGCTCAAGTTTGAGGCGGAGGGAATACAGGTGGCCATTGAGATGGGAAATGGGAGTGTTGTACAGGTCAGTGGGATTCCTCTTTAATGCAATGGGTCTACAGTTAAATCGCTGAGTGAGGAATATTTAACACCCTTTCCGTCCTTGTTTTAAAGGGACAGTTCCCCAAATGTACATATTGGGTTCTTTTAACTTTCAAATCCCACATTGTCATTGCTCTTCCCTTGAACCCATTTCCTTCTGAATGCTCCAATAGGTGGACGGTCAGTTGGTCCAAGTGCCCTTCAGCAGCGCGTCTGGCCGCATCCAAGTCTTCCACAGCAGTGTCTACGGCATTGTCCTGCGCACTGCCTTTGGCGTCACCATACAAACCGACTGGCCTCACTTGGTCCGCATCACTGCCCCGGGGACTTACAACAACTCCCTCGGTGGCCTGTGCGGCAACTACAACGGCAACGGGGCTGACGAATTCATCACCCCGGATGGTGTTCCGGTCAACAACTCACAGCTCTTTGGGGACAGCTGGCGAGACGGGTCCCTTTCTGCGTTCTGTGTAGAATCTTGGGGGCAGCCAAGAACTGGGCAGAACACCACTGCTTACTATTCCGACCAGTCATGTGGCCTCATGGCTTCGACTCGAGGGCCATTCTCTTTGTGCCAAAGCAGGTTGGACCCGCGGCGGCGAGTGGAAGAGTGTGTGCAGGGTTTGACTTTGGCAAGCGGGGCACAGGAGGTCCTGTGTGAGGCTCTTCGTAATTACGCTCTGCTGTGCCAACAGAATGGCATCACGATTGGAGACTGGAGGAATGTCACTGTTTGCAGTGAGTACCTGTAGTGTTACCGCAAATGTAGCACGTCACTAGAATTTTTTTTTTACATATTGGTTTATGTGTATAGAATATACCATCGTTGTAAATTGTAAATATACCTAGAAAAGCTACAATTTCTATGGAAATTGCAAAGTGTGGTTGCAGTCACATCAGCTGTATGTAGTTAAGACACAAATAATCTCCTGGTACTGTTAGCGGCCCGTCTCCTGAATGCAAACTAAATTATTTGGATATTAGTTAGCTAGCTAGCTACCTATTTCCTGCATTAACAGGAAAGCAATATAACTTTAGCCTTACCTTTGAAGTCCCATTGTTGAAGTCAGTGCCATTTCATAGTCACTGATCAACAGTACTGTAGCTAGCTAGCAATACTTGCACATTTTAGAACCGGCAGCCATTTGCCTGGCCTCATTCTGGAAAGTTGACTGATGTAAGTTGCTAGGTAACTGGCATTCAGTGTGGCTTGCTACCTATTGTTCCGTGTGGCTATGTTTTTGCCACAAAATGCAAATATTTCCTAAACCTTGTAACGAAACATTCCACAAAACAATAGCATTGTATTAAAAAATTTGCCCGGGCGGTGTGTTTGGGATCAATGTCATGCTGAAAGACCCAGCCACGCTTCATCTTCAATGCTCTAGCTGTTCGAAGGAGGTTTTCACTCAAAATCTCATGATACATTGCCCCATTCATTCTGTCCTTTACACGGATCAGTTGTCCTGGTCCCTTTGCAGAAAAACAGCCCCAAAGCATGACGTTTCCACCCCCATGCTTCACAGTAGGTATGGTGTTCTTTCGATGCAACTCAGCATTCTTTCTCTTCCAAACACGACGAGTTGAGTGTTTACCAAGGAGTTTTATTTTGGTTTCATATGACCATATGACATTCTCCCAATCTTCTTCTGGATCAACCAAATGCTCTCTAGCGAACTTCAGACGGGCCTGGACATGTACTGGCTTCAGCAGGGGGACACGTCTGGCATTGCAGGATTTGAGTCCCTGGCGGCATAGTGTGTTACTGATGGTAGGCTTTGTTACTTTGGTCCCAGCTCTCTGCAGGTCATTCACTATGTCCCCCCGTGTGGTTCTGGGATTTTTGCTCACCGTTCTTGTGATCATTTTGACCCCAAGGGGTGAGATCTTGCGTGGAGCCCTAGACCGAGGGAGATTATCAGTGATGTTGTATGTCTTCCATTTCCAAATAATTGCTCCCACAGTTGATTTCCTCACACCAAGCTGCTTACCTATTGCAGATTCAGTCTTCCCAGCCTGGTGCAGGTCTACAATTTTGTTTCTCGTGTCCTTTGACAGCTCTTTGGTCTTGGCCATAGTGGAGTTTGGAGTGTGACTGTTTGAGGTTGTGGACAGGTGTCTTTTATACTGATAACAAGTTCAAACAGGTGCCATTAATACATGTAACGAGTGGAGGACAGAGGAGCCTCTTAAAGGAGAAGTAACAGGTCTGTGAGAGCCAGAAACCTTGCTTGTTTGTAGGTGACCAAAAACATATTTTCCACCATAATTTGCTAATAAATTCATAAAAAATCCTACAATGTGATTTTCGTTTGTCATAGTCGAAGTGTACTTGTGATAAAAATTACAGGCCTCTCATTTTTTTCAGTGGGAGAACTTGCACAATTGGTGGCTGACTAAATACTTTTTGCCCCACTGTACCTGTTGTGTCTCTGTGTTAGGGTGGCTATAACGCTAGGAGTTAGGCTGGCTATAATAATAAATTAATATATATATATATGAGTTTATTGCACTGGCGTCAACCCTATTAATATTGTTTCTCTTATTCACATCATTTTGCTGCTATTCCTTATTATTAACACCTCACTGGAGACATGCCACATGCCACTTCACCCTCCACTTCACCCTCCTGCACCTGGACTCCTCAGGAACCAATGCCCGGATCCTGTTTGTGGACTTCAGCTCTGCTTTTAATACACTCATTCCAGCTCTGGTCCAGCAGCTCCGGAGGCTGTGTCGTTCCCCCTCAGCTCTTCTCCCTGTACACAAACTGTTGCACCTCCAGTCATCAATCCGTTTAGCTCCTGAAGTTTGCGGATGATGTTGGGCTCATCTCTGGTGGGGATGAGACCGCCTACAGGTGGGAGATTGACCACCTGGTGAACTGGTGCAGACAGAACAATCTGGAGCTCAACGCTCTGAAGACAGTGGAGATGGTTGTGGATTTTAGGAAGAACCCAGCCCCACCCACCCACATCACCCTGTGTGACTCCCCAGTCACTATTGCAGAGTCCTTCTGCTTCCTTGGCATCATCATCACCCAGGACCTCAAGCGGGAGCAGAACATCACCTCCATCACCAAAAAAGCACAGCAGAGGATTTACTTCCTGCGGCAGCTGAAGAAGTTCAACCTGCCAAAGACAATGATGGTGCACTTCTACACAGCCATCATTGAGTCCATCCTCATCATCCTGCTGCCACTGTCACGGACAAGAGCAGATTGCAGCGTATCATTTGATCTGCAGAGAAGGTGATTGGCTGCAATCTGCCATCCCTCGAGGACCTGTACACCACCAGGACCCTGAGGCGCGCTGGAAAGATTGTGGCTGAACCCTCCCACCCTGGACACAAACTGTTTCAGCCACTCCCAACCAGCAGGAGACTATGGTCCATAAGGACCAACACCTCCCACCACAAGAACAGTTTCTTCCCATCGGCAGCTGGCCTCATCAACAAGGCCCGATGACCCCCACTGACACCATCTGCCCCATAACTTAAATTCTATTAAATGCATTACATTAATGCACTTCTCTGGATTTCCTTCTTGCACATTGCACTTTGCTACTTACACAGTAAATGTTTGCACATTTTAAATTTACTGTGGCATTTCTATTTTTTACCTTATACCACTTACTGTGTTTTCTGTCATGCACAATAGCACCAAAGCAAATTCCTTCTATGTGTAAACGTACTTGGTAATAAAGCTGATACTGATTCTGATATTACTTGTATCATTGTGTGCACATTATCTATTGTGCTGTTTTCGATCTTAAATATATATTTTTATAGAATGATACAGTTCATTGTTTTTGATAATACATACCATATTGAAATTGTAAGCTTTAATATACTGCTATAGCCTGTCCATGACATTGTTAGGGTTGTTTCTAAAATGTCCCCCAATGCTGTGTTCCCCTACAGAACAAACCTGTCCCTCCAACAGCCACTATGAACTGTGTGACACCTCCTGTCCTGCGTCCTGTCCAAGCCTCACCTTCCCCTTTTCCTGCGTTGCTACGTGCCAGGAGGGATGCCAGTGCAATGACGGCTTCCTGCTCAGCCGCAACCAATGCGTTGCGCCAACTGCCTGCGGATGCACCTACCACGGGCGCTACCGCCAAGGCGGAGAGAGTTTCTGGGACGGAGATGAGTGCCAGAGCCTGTGCACCTGTAACGGCACCACCGGAGCAGTCCAATGCACCCCATATGCCTGTGCTCCCGATGAATCCTGCCGTGTGGTGGAGGGGGAGTACGGCTGCCACCCCAACCCCCACGGAACCTGCTCAGCCTCCGGAGACCCCCACTACCTCACATTTGATGGGAGGACGTTTGATTTCCAGGGCACCTGCCGCTACGTCCTGGCAACACTTTGTGGTAACAACACAAGGGGGCTGCAGCCCTTTTCAGTGGAGGCCAGGAATGAGCAATGGTACGGGTTAACGGTTTCCATCACGGCTGAGGTGTTCGTCAATGTGTGGAACCACCAGGTGCACATTTCCAGGAACAGGGTTGGAGTGGTAGAGGTAAATGGAAAAGACTTACAAGCATATGTACATGTTAAGCAATTTAGCATTGTTTATTTTTTAAACAAGGTTCTTACAAACAAGACTGAGTCGGTCACAAAGTTTGTAAAGTTTAAAATTGACTACTATTTTATCTATTATTTATGTAATCCCTTGTAAACATAGCATTGTAATCCCTTGTAAACATAGCATTGTAATCCCATGCAAACATAGAATTGTAATCCCTTGTAAAAATAGCATTGTAATCCCTTGTAAACAAGGGATTGAAAGTCTGCAGCATTGGCCAGCATAGTTAGCTTTGTACTTTCTACAGGTTAAAATTGTTTTGCCTTGGTTGCTTATTAGTATAATATACAAACCATGTATTCAAATTAGTTTTAATCATGGTCATGGGGGTACATATAGTTGTTATTGATGCAACTTTTGTTTTCAGATTGATGGTGTGACAAGCAACTTGCCTGTCCTCTTGAATGGTGGACAGGTTTCCA
>JACXGK010007551.1:12404-25077 GCA_016801125.1 Novumbra hubbsi
GCCCCCCCCCCCCCCCCCCCCCCCCCCCCCCCCTCCATACACACATAGATTTCTCAGGTTCTTGTTAGCAATGCTGTTTAAATTAATAGATATCCATGTGAAATCTAAAAATCAACCGTAAAAAGGTTGCCTTCACCCCGATGGAGGCTCCTCCAACACAGCAAAATGTAAGCTAACTGCTGGCTACTCGTCCAATATTTAACCCAACAATACACCCGCTTCCCTAAGAGCTACCTGGGTTTTAACAAACAGATTATATTTAAGAGAAAAGCTCAAAGGACAGAATATCTCCAGTAATATCTTATTGTCTCTTCCAATATTATAGACTACAGCTCACCTCCAGAATATCATAGAGAATAATCAATATATCCCATATTGGAGTCTTACTCAGGCGTTTAAGAGCTTGTTAGATATCGCTTTTTCCCTTTTCTTTAACAAAGGAATGGAATGTGATACACACTAAGCCTTTTCCAGACACATAGGTATTTAATCAGTATTATCTAATGATCTTATATAATCATGATCCACGATCTGAATCACGATCTCAACCAATGTTTGAGTAACCGGACTAGAACAAGCCTTTGGATTTATCAATTTGTACAACTTAAAACACTACATGAAATTAAATAATCACTTGTCATAATGGTCATTAAATAGCCTGAGTTTAACTTTATTTTAAATATTAAAGTTGTAGTCAGCAGTCAATAGATACACATTAAATAACACAACATCTTAAAGTACTCAGAAATTGCAATACTAAAATACAAACAACACACAGGTGTGAACTTTTGAAATTCAGAAAAATAAACATTCTGTTATTCTTTTAAATCCCATGTTTTCCACTGAATTGAATGGCACCATATTTTTAGTTCAGAAGAATGTGCCTTCGTAACTTCTTTCTATCATTTGCTGTTTTAGTCATATGTTTCAAAGGTGTCGGTTTGTAATTAGTGTTTATGTTTTTGGATCTCGTGGATACAGATGAGTGGGGTTCAAACTAGTGACACACTTTGTCATGTTACATTGGATGCCTCTTTTCAGATGGTCGACCATTAACCAACAAACGTTTACAGATTACTTTTCTCTGGGAAATGTCTGACTGCGCATAGCCAAACCACCACCCCACAACTGATGTTGAATCATCATCTGCCATGCTGCTAGTTCATGTTGAATTGTTTTGTAATACGTCTATATGCATGAAAGACACATGATAGAGACACGTGGTATAATTTGACCCATCAGCACAGGAACTAGTAGGCAGTCATTGTTGTCATATTAACATTATTATGAGGACATTAGATTGCAATCTCTACGATCCGCTTGAAAAGTAGATGGTGGTGGAAGATAACTTCACGATATAAAATCATCAGATCGCCCACCCCATGCTCAAATTATTATATATATTTTGCCCACAAAAATGTCAAAATGACACATCAAATTCCTTAGACGGCCACCTAATCTTGCCTAATGCTGGTAGTGGTTGTGGAAGAAAAAAATTATTATCTCTGAAATAAGTTAGATAAGTAAAATATTTTTTCTTGAAAAGAAATGGGTGTCATAATTCAGAATTGTGGTTGGGTATGTTTTCAGTTTAATTAAAACACACCCACATTGTGTTATACTTAAAATCTGAGTGTCCCGTTTCACTATTTTATTGAAACCAGTGGAAAGACCTGTGGCCTGTGCGGAAACTTCAACCGCAATAGAAACGATGACTTCCTCACCCCCTCCGGAACGCTGGTGTCTACTCCAATCCTGTTGGGTAATTCCTGGAAGGTGGAGGGAAACTACACCTGCAGTAACGGCTGTGGAGACTTCTGTCCGAGCTGCGCCGACCCGACCTCCGCTCGTTCCCAGTGCAACGTAATCAGGGCTGCTGATGGACCCCTGAGCTTTTGTTACAGCCAGGTGGACCCTGAGCCATATTTCAACGACTGTGTGTTTGATGTTTGCCTGTCCGGGAACAGAGGCCAGGATGTTCTCTGCAGGGCAATTCAGACATATGTGAGCGCGTGTCAGTCTACCAACACTAGGATATATCCCTGGAGACAGAATACCACCTGCAGTAAGTCACTTCACCTTGGATAATTAGATTGGACCTTACGTATGGCTTGGGGTACCGTTTGGTGTCGGGCTAAAGAACTCGTACTGAATAAATGCACATCAAATGCAAATGTTTTGTACAGTTTTGTAAGTTACATTAGTTTTTCTCAAGCATGTCCTTCAGCACAGCAAGCATATGTTCACATTTGATTTAATTTTAACATTGTGAACACAAATAATTCAAATCAATAAACTTCTGTGTTTATATAATGTTCAGAAGGAGAAAGCAAATATCTCTGCACATCCAAACATATCAAACAATACAGTCTTACAATGTAGCGCAGTATGGAGCCTATACACTGATTTCAACTGTTTAACTAAAGAAATGTAATAAACAAAGAATTTACAGAGATCCTAGTTTTCTTAAGCCATTCTTATCTTGGCATTTTTTCTCTCTCTTTGCATTTGCAGGGATCGATTGTCCAGCGAACAGCCACTATGAGCTTTGTGGCACATACTGTGGACACACATGTGCCAGCAGCATTGATGCCAGCTGTGAGCAGAGCTGCTCTGAGGGTTGCTTCTGTGATCCGGGTTACCTCAGGAGCGCGGGGCGCTGTGTTCCTGTAGAGCAATGTGGCTGTCAATACAATGGCTACTATTACAACGTAAGTCACACTATTGTGCCAGTTAAACAGAGTGTGATGGAGAATGGCATTACAATTGTCTGCGTAGACTGGAACTAGACTTGACATTGATGCATCTACAATATTACTTGTATTTTTATCCGTTTAAGACTTTTGTGTGTTATTTCATAGTTTTAATAATATGAATATGTTTTAACGTGTGTAATAATACCCTAACGTGTACAATGGTAAATAAAAAGAAATACCACTAAATAGGTAGGTATGTCTAAAGTTTTTAATGGCAATTTAAATCAGAAGTTACCCACGTCCAAGGCAGATAGATTGGAGAGGATGGTAAGCCAGTGACCAGTCTGGTTGCACAGTTATGTTCACTATCTGATCTGCTCTGCTTTGTTTACTCCAGGTTGGTGAGTCTTTCTGGACCAGCGGCTGCTCGCAACACTGTCAGTGCCATGCCCCCAATGACTTGCGCTGCTCTGCTACATCCTGCACCCCCAGACAAGAGTGCACCATCAGAAATGGCCGCCTCGGCTGCTTCAGCACCTTGTCCACATGCACGGTCTGGGGCGACCCCCATTACGTCACCTTTGACGGGGCTTTGGCACATTTCCAGGGTACCTGCTCCTATGAAATTGCCAAGACCTGCAACCAGTCCAGCAGCGACTTCGCATTTCGTGTGGTGGCCACTAACCGTCACCGCGGTAGCAACCGTGTCTCGTTTGTGTCACTGGTGGATGTCTGGCTGTCCAGCAGAGGAGTTCAGACCCATGTCTCCATGGAACAGAGCAGAAGAGTGAAGGTATAACATTCTTAATTATAGAAACATATATATACTTAATCACTTAAAGCTAAGTACAGATGTTTCCCTTTTTAGCTGAGATATTAATCATAGAGGTCCTTTGTCAAACCAAACATACTTGCATATACTTATATCAATGTTTCCCAAACCTCTTGAGCCTCCTGAGAAATTTCACTATTTGTCATGCCCTGGCTGCGAGCCCCTGGCCATTTCAGGGCAAGCCTATTAGTGAGGCCTCTAGCCCTCTCTATGCCGCTGTGGGCTCCCCAGTCAGAGCAGCTGCATTCAGTTGACTCTGATTGGGGAGCCTACTTAGGTTAGGTTTTCACCACACCCGGTGGGGTTTATTGTTTGTTTGTATCTCAACAGCTCACGGTTTGTCCTTTGTTTAATTCAGTTTTCAAGCAAATGCTCTACATGTGTTTTGTACATCGTTTATATGTTAGTTAGTCCTTTCATTTTACGTGTACAGTTTCGTGTAGTTTGTACCGTTTGTCTTTGGGATTAAATTCACCTTTACTTTTGAAACAATGTCTGCGTATGGTTCTGCCGCACAACACAGCCGTGACACTATTTTTGTCCTAAATTGCTATTTATTTGAAGACTAGTTGACTAATTAAGTGTGGTGCACCAGTTTAGGCCTAACATGTGAGGATCAGAACCTAAATTCAACATGCAGCAGAGCCGTGGCCAGAAGTCACTTCTGCTGCAGTGTTTTTAGATCTTTTTGTCAGATGTTACTATGGTATACTGAAGTATAATTACAAGCATTTCGTCAGTATAAATGGCTATTATTGACAAATACATTAAGTACATGCAAAGAGTCAATATTTGCAGTGTTGACCCTTCTTCTTCAAAACCTCTGCAATTCGCCCTGGCATGCTGTCAATTAACTTTTTGGCCACATTCTGACTGATGGCAGCCCATTCTTGCATAATAAATTCTTAGAGTTTGTCTGAATTTGTGGGTTTTGTTTGTCTACCCACCTTTTGAGGATTGACCACAAGTTCTCAATGGGATTAAGGTCTGGGGAGTCTTGGCCATGGACCTAAAATGTCAATGTTTTATTCCGCAAGCTATTTAAGTATCACTTTTGCCTTTTGGCAAGGTGCTCCATCATGCTGAAAAAGACATTGTTTGTCACCAAACTGTTCTTGGATGGTTGCTCTCAAAGGATGTTTTGGTATTATTCTTTATTTATAAATTGGTTCTTAGGCAAAATGGTGCCGGTAAAATCACTCCCTTGGCTGAGAAGCAACCCCACACATGAATGGTCTCAGGGTGCTTTACTGTTGGCATGACACAGGATTGATGGTAGTGCTCACCTTTTCTTCCCTGGACAAGCATTTTTCCAGATGCCCCAAACAATCGGAAAGGAGATTCACGAAAGAAAATGACTTTAGCCCAGTCCTCAGCAGTCCAATCCCTGTACCTTTTGCAGAATATCAGTCTGTCCTTGCTGTTTTTCCTAGAGAGAAGTGGCTTTTTTCGTGACACCAGGCCATCCTCCAAAAGTCTTTACCTCACTGAGCTACAGATGCACACACACCTGCCTGCTGCCATTCCTGAGCTCTGCACTGGTGGTGCCCCGATCCCACAGATGAATCAACTTTAGGAGACGGTCGCTTGTTGGATTATGGCAATCTTACTAGCAGGCACATCCTTGCCTGTGAAGCCATTCTTGTGCTAAGCAAAGATGACTGCACATGTTTTCTTGCAGGTTACCATGGTTTACAGAGCTTTCAAGCCCCACCCTCCTTTTAAAGCTTCCAGGGTGTTCACACTCTCACCTGTGTTAACAAGAGGATCACTGACATGATGTCAGCTGGTCCTTTTGTGGCAGGGCAGAAATGCATTGGAAATGTTTTTTGCGGGATTAAATTCATTTTAATGGCAAAAAGGACTTTGGAATTAATTGCAATTCATCTGTTCATTCTTCATGACATTCTGGAGTATTTGCCAAGTACCATCATAAAAACGGAGACAGCAGACTTTGTGAAAACTAATATTTGTGTCTTTCCCAAAACCTTTGTCCACGGCTATACAGTTTAGCCAGTAGGAAAGAATAATTCAGAACTTAGTACTCTGTATGTCTCTTTATTGTATATTGTATCAACAGTAGTCGTGCTGTTGTCCATTACTCAGTACTCTCTATGACGTTTTATTTAATATTTTATCAACAGTAGTCGTGCTGTGGTTCATTACTCAATACTCTCTACGACTCTTCATTTTATATTGTAGTAACTGTAGTCCATTACTCTGTACTCTCTATGACGCTTCATTTTATATTGTAGTAACTGTAGTCGTGCTGTTGTTCATTACTCTGTACTCTCTATGACGCTTCATTTTATATTGTAGTAACTGTAGTCGTGCTGTAGTCCATTACTCTGTACTCTCTATGACGCTTCATTTTATATTGTAGTAACTGTAGTCGTGCTGTTGTTCATTACTGAATACTCGGTATGACTCTTCATTTTATATTGTAGTAACTGTATTAGTGCTGTAGTGCTGTGTGTCTCTTCAAATTATGTTGTGTCTAACCCAAGAAGGGGTTTAACAAATCTGTCCAATAGTATATCTCAAATAGTAGTATATCTCAAATACCGGAGTTCTTTCCAAACCCCTTTTGGTCAGGTGGATGGGAACGAGGTCACTATCCCCTCCTCTGTTGGGGCCCTTGCCGGACTGGTGCAGGAGCAAGGCTACGTGGTGCTTAACTCCAGTGACCTCATGGTCCAATACGACGGCCAGAGCACCCTGCTTGTCAGACTGGCCAGGAGCCACCAAGGCCTGGTGTGTGGGATGTGCGGCAATCTCAACGGGGACCCGAGTGATGACATAGTTCTGCCCAATGGCACTCTGGCACAAAGTGACCATGACTTTGGCGTTGGATGGAGGGCGGACATTAGCCAGCCAAGGTGAGAGGCTGTTGTCAGGCTTCAAAACAGCCACATCTTCTGTGGAAACCTTTATTCCAAAACATCCATCCGCCTCTACTGAACATGTACACAATGTGGCAGCAAGGGTTAGAATTACGTACACTGCTCTTTCAGCAAATATATAACATGTTTATATATAGACATAAACATAAAATATTGTTAGAAAAAGACTGTAACGTCATTAGCTGTGTGGCTCTGCATTCTGTAATTTATCAGGTAAATGAAAAATTGCAGGGTACCTTTAATCTCCTGCATTGTTTTCCTCATTTCCTGATAGAAATTAACTAAACTTACTTACTGCTTGAGATCCGATTCTCTACCCTTCTTTAAAATTGTGCACATGTTCACTCATCTGGGTTGAAGTGAAACTAAACTGAATTACCTAATTATAAAAATTGTTGATCCAGGCTCAAGCAAGTCTATGGGGACTTTGAGCCATTTTTCTTACAACAGCAAGAGTTTTGGAGAATCACCACTCACCTGCTCACTCCCTCTCTCCATCCCTCTTATGTTTTTCCAGATGTGGGGAATCAGATACCAGAGATGGAAATAGCGACTGCCCCTTCAGCCAGGAATACACTGACCTCTGTAGTGTCATCACCAACACCACAGGCCCCTTCAGCTCCTGCCACCTGCACGCTGACCCCCAGCCCTACTTCACTTCCTGTGTCTACGATCTTTGCCAGTACAGTTCTGCCAATGGGATGCTTTGTTCTGAGGTGGCCGCTTATGAGGCAGTCTGCTCCAGCCTAGGTGTCAACATCCAAGATTGGCGAACAGCTCTGCAGTGTGGTTAGTGTGCAGGTTTCTCTGTACCAAATGCTTGGATATCAGTGAAGCTACACATGTTGTGACAGTGAACACTTCCAAGGCCTAACACAGTATGTTCATGTGTTTAGATCTCTTGATCTGTTTTGGGGATGATATTTTTACATTCTCATGGACATTTCTTTTGTTAACTCACATTGTGAAACCACTGACCAACATTTGTCAAATAATTGTAAGTTGTTTCTAGCCATACAGGGACAAGATGTTTACTTTTGCCTTGCTTGGTTCCCCTTCTGTATCTAATTAACCCTTGTGCTGTCCTCGGGGTCACTCTGACCCATCCTGCCCAAACACGGACGCCGCGCAGTCGGCACAATACGCGCGAGCGCAACCCAGAGGGCCGCGCAACTGTTGTACGGTCTCGGGGGGGGGGGGGGGTTGTAACGTCAAGGCCGCGTTCAGCCCGATGACAGTGCAAAGCTCCGCCGGGACACAGTGACCCATGAGGACAGCACGAGGGTTAACCCCGTAGTTGTCCCATGTAACACCAGGTTGTGGGTCAAAATCTCATGAGGCCCAGAATATAAATGGATGCACTCTCTGACTGCAGTCTCAATGACATCTGCTAAATCACTTAAATGTAAAAACATGTCTCTGTGTTCCTTTCTCTAGCTGATCCTGACCCCTGTGAAAATCTGGGCTGCACAGATGATGAGTGGTGTGGGCAGAAGGACGGAGTCTATGGCTGTTTCTGTAACGAGAACAGCCCTCGGCCAAACAACGACTGCTATGGTAAGATTACCCATAGTGCCTAACACTGTGCCATCGTGGTCAACGTGATTTAAACCGTCCTTTGGAAATGTACTTCTCTGATGTTTTCAAAAGGACTCGGAAACAGTGATGAACAGGAAGTATGGAATACTTGATACATGAATGAATATGCAATTTTATTTTAATTGAGACTTAACACTAGAAGCGCGGAGCCATTGTTACCCCCCTAAAGCGCCATTTGGGCAAAATGTGCCCATGAGTCTACAGACAGGGACGTATTTACTGACACGTAATCGTCGCTAGATGGCGCTTCTTGTACGGATCCAAAGTCAAGGCCGAAACCTTTGGGTGTCTGTTATCTTGTGTCAATTCAGTGTTGATTCAGTGTTGCTCCGTTTTCGAGATACAGTGGGGCAAAAAAGTATTTAGTCAGCCACCAATTGGGCAAGTTCTCCCACTGAAAAAGATGAGAGGCCTGTAATTTTCATCACCGGGACACTTCAACTATGACAGACACAATGAGAAAGAAAATCCAGAAAATCACATTGTAGGATTTTTTATGAATTTAATTGCAAATTATGGTAGACAGGTGTGTGCCATTCCAAATCATGTCCAATCAAATTGACCACAGGTGGACTCCAATCAAGGTGTAGAAACATCTCAAGGATGATCAGTGAAAACAGGATGCACATGAGCTCAATTTTGAGCGTCATGTCAAAGACTGTGAATACTTACAGTGGGGAGAACAAGTATTTGATACACTGCCAATTTTGCAGGTTTTCCTACTTACAAAGCATGTAGAGGTCTGTAAGTTTTATCATAGGTACACTTCAACTGTTAGAGACGAATCTAAAACAAAAATCCTGAAAATCACATTGTATGATTTTTAAGTAATTAATTTGCATTTTATTGCATGACATAAGTATTTGATACATCAGAAAAGCAGAACTTAATATTTGGTACAGAAACCTTTGTTTGCAAATACAGGGATCATACGTTTCCTGTAGTTCTTGAACAAGTTTGCACACACATACAGACCTTCTCCAGATTCTTCAGGTTTCGGGGCTGTCGCTGGGCAATACAGACTTTCAGCTCCCTCCAAAGATTTTCTATTGGGTTCAGGTCTGGAGACTGGCTAGGCCACTACAGGACCTTGAGATGCTTCTTACGGAGCCACTCCTTAGTTGCCCTGGCTGAGTGTTTTGGGTCGTTGTCATGCTGGAAGACCCAGCCCCGACCCATCTTCAATGCTCTTACTGAGGGAAGGAGGTTGTTGGCCAAGATCTTGCGATACATGGCTCCATCCATCCTCCCCTCAATGCGGTGCAGTCGTCCTGTCCCCTTTGCAGAAAAGCATCCCCAAAGAATGATGTTTCCACCTCCATGCTTCACGGTTGGGATGGTGTTCTTTAGGTTGTACTCATCCTTCTTCTTCCTCCAAACACAGCGAGTGGAGTTTAGACCAAAAAGCTCTATTTTTATCTCATCAGATCACATGACCTTCTCCCATTCCTGCTCTGGATCATCCAGATGGTCATTGGCAAACTTCAGACAGGCCTGGACATGCGCTGGCTTGAGCAGGGGGGCCTTGTGTGCGCTGCAGGATTTTAATCCATGATGGCGTAGTGTGTTACTTATGGTTTTCTTTGTGACTGTGGTCCCAGCTCTCTTCAGGTCATTGACCAGGCCCTTCCGTGTAGTTCTGAGCTGATCCCTCACCTTACTCATGGTCATTCATGCCCCACAAGGTGAGATCTTGCATGGAGCCCCAGAACAAGGGTGATTGACCGTCATCTTGAACTTCTTCCATTTTCTAATAATTGGGCCAACAGTTGTTGCCTTCTTACCAAGCTGCTTGCCTATTGTCCTGTAGCCCAACCCAGCCTTGTGCAGGTCTACAGTTTTATTCATGATGTCCTTACACAGCTCTCTGGTCTGGGCCATTGTGTAGAGGTTGGAGTCTGTTTGATTGAGTGTGTGGACAGGTGTCTGTTCTACAGGTAACAAGTTCAAACAGGTGCAGTTAATAGAGGTAATGAGTGGAGAACAGGAGGGCTTTTTAAAGAAAGCCGAACAGGTCTGTGAGAGCCAGAATGCTTACTGGTTGGTAGGTGATCAAATACTTATCTCATGCAATAAAATGGAAATTAATTACTGAAAAATCATACAATGTGTTTTTTGTTTTAGATTCTGTCTCTCACAGTTGAAGTTTACCTATGATAAATTACAGACCTCTACATGCTTTGTAAGTAGGTAAACCTGCAAACTCGGCAGTTTATCAAAATCTTGTTTTCCCCACTGTATGTACATGTGATCTTTTTATTTTTAATAATTTTTTTCACGTTATCATTATGGGGTATTGTGTGTAGAATTCTGAGGAAAAACATATTCAATCAATTTTGGAATAAGGCTGTAACATAACAAAATGTGGAAAAAGTGAAGTGCTGTGAATACTTTCCAGATGCACTATAGTCCCCTAGGGGCTTCCAAAATGAAGGATACTTGGTTACTCTGTTTACATTCACCCTTTGTTGGGTCCACCTCTCTCCTCAGATTCATATACAACCTGCTCCAGCAGCTCAGCCAACATGTCTCTGTCACGTTGCCAGCTTTTTGAGGCTGGTTTCTCACCCGAGGTCCTGCACCTCACCGACTCCTCTTGCCATGGGATCGTCCGAAATGGACGTGTGGAATTCCACTTCGACAATGATGACCAACTCTGCGGGACGATTCTTACAGTACTGTATTTCTCACTTGGAATTATGGCAATATAATTATGTAGTCTCCTAAGAGTAGAATCACCAAGCCTTTCAGACCCGCAGTAACCGCCAGAGCATTATCATTATCATACGAACCGTCTCTATTAGTATACAAATTCACCTCCACAACATCACCATCCAGCCAGAGCATCAGTGTATCTACTGAATTGTTTTTAAACTATATAGAATAGTCTAGATGATAATGAATTACAGAATTTGTTTTGTTTTAAATGGTTAATTTGAAGAATGCTAGGATGTGTTTGTTTTAAAGGTGTTATCATACGAACTAAAAACACAGGCTATACATTATTTTTTTGGCACTTTTGTTATTTTTCATATTTGTTGTGAAACCTTTACAAAATAAAGGTTTCACAACCATCAATTTATAAAAAAATATTATTAATTACAATTTAGTTTGTTAATTAAGTAAAAGGGACATCAGTTGGTTAAGATCAATGGATTTACACATGAATAGTCATATAGTCCTAAAGCACGGTTGCTTGATAAAACCACTATAAATGTAAAGGATGAATGAGACAGGCTACAGCTCATTCATAGAAATAAAATGTATTCGCTCACCCGCTGGCCTCATCCTTCCCCAGGTATGGAAAACCATCGAGCACGTACTTCGTGTTGACATAAGATGCTAACCAACATGTTATCCTAAAAATTTTGGGTTTGTTGGCCATGTAATGAGTTAAACAGCACCAAGCTTTTGTTGGGAACAGGTGCTCATCAACAGTTACGTTCTCTCTTGGCTTGTAACCAGCAATACAATTCCTCGCAAAACGTTTACAGGTATCTGAGATTGCAGAAAAATGTTTCGTTACCAAGTGTAATGTTCTGCCTACATGTCATCCAAATGCCGGTGTCGCATAACCTCTCTGAAGCGGTTGCGTTGTGTGGTCTTGTAAAAAGTCCACTTCACATCGATCAGACCAAAATTACTCTACGTCCATGCTATTCTAAACGTATGCGAGTTGTCTGATTTGGTCTATTATTTATTCTATTATATAAAATATGGTATCTGTGGTTGTCGGCCATTCAGCGATTCCTGGGTAACAATAAAGGCTGCCTGAAAAAAAAGTTTACAATTCTGACTACAGAACAATGTAATACACGCCAATTCAGGAAAAGTCATGGAAGGAGGGTGTAACTATTTAGTTTAAATGCAGTCTTCACTGACAAACGAATAGAATCAGTTGATGCTCTGTAATGTCTCAAGGGTAAAGTCACTGCATCGTAGTACAACAGCGTTATTACAGCCAGGAGATTATTTATCTTGTGGCATACTGACAATGCCCCGGGCCGCGCTTGTGTTGACGTGGTAAGTGGGGTTGGTGTCAACTCTAGCAACTCCTTGTGGCAGGCTGAGGGGACATTTGTGGTAGTTGGTTGTAAATGCAGTCTCATTGAAGCAGATAGGATTAGTTAAGTACCTTTAGTTAATCGAGCTCTGTAATATGAAGTAGAACAACCGCTAAAAATACAACGTAATATTGTTCAAATGTAATATATATTCTCTTACAAGAAACTATGAATTGGGCCGTAAATAATACAATATGTGTAGTGGTCTGCATTTAAATATACACTACCGTTCAAAAGTTTGGGGTCACTAATGTCCTTTTGTTATGAAATTATACCAGGGTACCAAACGTGGGTAGGGAGAAGCATTTACCATTGTTTGGGCGCAGTCTCCTTATATCTGTTTTACACACCAATTACCCCTTTTATTTTGTTGTTTTCACGTCACAGAACAACGGCACTTACGTGATCTATCAGAACTTCATCCGGGGTGAAATGGAACACCACAGAGGGGTGATTGAACGTGAGAGAGAGATCAACCTGTACTTCAGCTGCGAGTACCTCATGTCCCAGTCCTTGACCATGCCCATGGAACTCAACCCTCTGGAGAGGTCAGAGTCCCGCTTAAATATCCGCATTGGA
>JACXGK010007552.1:0-24974 GCA_016801125.1 Novumbra hubbsi
GTGCCTTGGAGTGTGTTAGTGTGTGTGCCTTGGAGTGTGTTAGTGTGTGTGCCTTGGAGTGTGTTAGTGTGTGTGCCTTGGAGTGTGTTAGTGTGTGTGCCTTGGAGTGTGTTAGTGTGTGTGCCTTGGAGTGTGTTAGTGTGTGTGCCTTGGAGTGTGTTAGTGTGTGTGCCTTAGAGTGTGTTAGTGATACCGACATAAAGGGTCTCTGTAAGGTGTTACTAAGGCCCAGCATTTTGTTATGAACCACAGAGCATGATAGATTGTTAGTTGCTTTATTGCAGTTACCCAGATAGAAGCATTTGCGTTTTTCTCCACGCATTTATTGAGGTTTTTCCTTTGTAACCTCTCGGTTAAAAGGGTACACATTTGATTAATGCATGAGGTGATGCATATAAACAGATAATCGCAGGTGTTGTGATCATGTAGCATTTCTGAGTATTTGTTTTTGAAGGAAAAACTTTAGGGAAACTTTTTGGGGTGATTGTTTGTGTCTACAGAAAGTCATTTTGCTACCGCCGGCTACAATACCTAAGCTCCAAGTTCCAGATGCACATCCTGCTGAATGAGATGAAGGAGTTGGCAGCCCAGAAGAAGGTTCCTCACCGGGACTTCTACAACATCCGCAAGGTGCCACGACAACCGTTCACCAGGACACAGACTCCAAGCATCTTGCTCTGAAGCATCTCTATAAGGCCTGCAAACAGAGTCAGCTGCAGTGTCCTCATGGCCCTAGGAGAGGGTTGCGTTGTGGGCTCCTCCACCCTCCACATACCCCACACATTAGTACGCACACTCACTCAGCTCAAGAAACAGACATGCATACTATGTCTTGATGCTATTATTATCATTTCATTGATACTGTTGCTGTGAAGTTCGTTTGATATCTATTCTTCCTAGGGTTGTTGAACAGGAACCATCAGGTACTGGTTATTTGACAACTAATCCAGACACTAGGCTTCTTAGTGGTCACTGGATCAAATCCCATGGTAGACAAAAGGAAAGGTATGTCGTTCTGCCCTTGAGCGAAGAAGTTGTTTTATGGGTCAGTAATGGCTGTGACCAAGAGTAACTGAGTTCCTAATAAGAAAACACATCTGCTGACTCATCCCAGACCATTCCAGCTCATCCCAGACCATCCATGCTCATCCCAGACCATCCATGCTCATCCCAGGCAATTCATTCTCATCCCAGGCCATCCGTGCTCATCCCAGGCCATCCATGCTCATCCCAGACCATCCATGCTCATCCCAGGCAATTCATTCTCATCCCAGGCCATCCGTGCTCAACCCAGGCCATCCATGCTCATCCCAGACCATCCATGCTCATCTCAGGCCATCCGTGCTCATCTCAGGACGTCCGTGCTCATCCCAGGCCATCCATGCTCATCCCATTCTCATCCCAGGCCATCCATGCTCATCCCATTCTCATCCCAGGCCATCCATGCTCATCACAGGCTATTCATGCTCATCCCATTCTCATCTCAGGCCATCCGTGCTCATCTCAGGCCGTCCGTGCTCATCTCAGGCCATCCGTGCTCATCCCAGGCCATCCGTGCTCATCCCAGGCCCTGCATTCTCTCTGTTGTTGACCCTTTCCCCATCTGTCTGCCCAGGTGGACACTCACATCCACGCTTCGTCTTGTATGAACCAGAAGCACCTGCTGCGCTTCATCAAGCGGGCCATGAAGAAGTACCCCGGGGAGATTGTCCACATGGAGCGAGGCCAGGGACAGACCTTAATGGAGGTGTTTGAGAGCATGAACCTGACCGCTTTTGACCTAAGCGTGGATACACTGGACATGCATGCGGTGAGTAACAAAGGAAAGGGAGACCAGGGAAGGAAGAGTTGTTAAACAGAGCCAGTTCCCCAACTGTGCCCGCCCACCAACTGTGCCCGCCCCTCAACAAGCTCATCCACTAACTGAGTTAGCCCCTGAACAAATCCCACCCTCCAACTGAGCATGCTCCTAAACAAAGCCCACCCACCAACTGAGTTTGCCCCTGAACAAATCCGACCCCCAAACAGCAAAGTCTGCCTTGCTGGAACCATTGGGTGGAAGAGGGGACATGTCCAGATACATTTAAACTTTCTTCTGTCCGTTCTCAGGACCGCAACACCTTCCATCGCTTTGACAAGTTCAACGCAAAATATAACCCCATCGGAGAGTCCATCTTGAGAGAGATCTTCATCAAGACAGATAACCATATTGAGGGCAAATACTTTGGCCACATCATCAAGGTGTGTAATGATCTCATGAAACTACGGACACAGTGATCGATAGACCTGTTCAGGGAAAGTGCCACTTTGTTGTAATGATTTTAAACACGTATCTCCAAATACTGATCCCAGCGTCTGTGGTTTTCTTGTTGTGTCAGGAGGTGATGTCTGACCTGGAGGAGAGTAAGTACCAGAACGTGGAGCTGCGTCTGTCCATCTATGGCCGCTCCCGGGATGAGTGGGACAAGCTGGCCCACTGGGCCGTCAAACACCAGGTCTACTCCGACAACGTCCGCTGGCTCATCCAAGTGCCTCGTCTCTTGTGAGTATCTACCCACTACAGAATCGAACAGCAGTTACTCACACTGAAACCTGTCGCCATGAGAGAAGTTGTGTGATGTCCGCAGTGATGTGTACCGAACCAAGAAGCAGTTGGCTAACTTCCAAGAGATGCTGGAGAACATCTTCATGCCCCTGTTTGAAGCAACACTCAACCCCCGCAGCCACCCTGAGCTGCACCTCTTCCTGCAGCATGTGAGTCACTCAGCACTTGGAACTAGCCAAACAGTCACTCACCTCTAGGGACTAGCTCAACAGTCACTCAGCACTTGGAACTAGCCAAACAGTCACTCACCTCTAGGGACTAGCTCAACAGTCACTCAGCACTTGGAACTAGCCAAACAGTCACTCACCTCTAGGGACTAGCTCAACAGTCACTCAGCACTTGGAACTAGCCAAACAGTCACTCAGCACTTCGAACTAGCCAAACAGTCACTCAGCTCTAGGGACTAGCTCAACAGTCACTCAGCACTTGGAACTAGCCAAACAGTCACTCAGCACTTGGAACTAGCCAAACAGTCACTCAACACTTGGAACTAGCCAAACAGTCACTCAGCTCTAGGAACTAGCTCAACAGTCACTCAGCTCTAGGAACTAGCTCAACAGTCACTCAACACTTGGAACAAGCCATGCAGTCACTCAGCTCTAGCAACAAGCTTTGCAGTCCACACATAGTAAGAGTATATTTTCTCTCCAAACAGACACTTGATATGCAGGTTTGTTACAGTTGTCCCATTGAATTGCTGTGTCTGTGTGTGTTGTCAGGTGGTGGGCTTTGACAGTGTGGATGACGAGTCCAAGCCAGAGCACCACATCTTCAACATGGACAGTCCCCTGCCAGTCTTCTGGACCGAGGAGGACAACCCTCCTTACTCCTACTACCTCTACTACACCTACGCCAACATGACCGTACTCAACCACCTGCGCAGGTCCAGGCTGTTTAAGAGACCTCAGCACGCAAACACCTCCACCACATAGACACCTCCACAACGCAGACACCTCCACCACATAGACACCTCCACCACCCAGACACCTCCACCACCCAGACACCTCCACCACATAGACACCTCCACCACCTAGACACCTCCACAACGCAGACACCTCCACCACCCAGACACCTCCACCACATAGACACCTCCACCACCTAGACACCTCCACAACGCAGACACCTCCACCACATAGACACCTCCACCACAAAGACACCTCCACCACATAGACACCTCCACCACCTAGACACCTCCACAACGCAGACACCTCCACCACACAGACACCTCCACCACCCAGACACCTCCACCACCCAGACACCTCCACCACGCAGACACCTCCACCACGCAGACACCTCCACCATGCAGACACCTCCACCATACAGACACCTTCGCCACCCAGGCACCTCCATTACGCAGTCACCTCCGTTACACAGACACCTCCACCATACAGACACCTCCACCAACCATCACATTAAAATGTTTGTTTTTGCAAAACTTGCTTTATGATGGGTTTTGTGTGTGCTATGCAGGAGGTGTGGTTTTCACACGTTTGTGCTGCGTCCTCACTGCGGGGAGGCGGGGCCTGTCCATCACCTGGTTTCAGGGTATATGCTGTCAGAGAACATCTCCCACGGGCTACTCCTCAGAAAGGTCAGTCAGCACACTCCCAGAGTAACACCACACAACCATGGCAACAATACTACCGATGGGTCGAGTTCAGAGGTGACCTCTGAAGGATTCGTTTGATTGATTTATTGAGCAGTATAACAATGCTCAAGCAATACCCACTTGAAAATCACAGATTTTCATATAGTAACTTCTAATTAAAGAAAACTATTTTCCCAGTAATTACTGTGGTGTTCTTCCAATAACACACACCTCTATATGTTCATATGGTGTCTCTCTTTCCCCAGGCCCCGGTTCTGCAGTACCTGTACTACCTTGCGCAGATCGGCATTGCCATGTCCCCCCTGAGCAACAACAGCCTGTTCCTCAGCTACCACCGCAACCCCCTGCCAGAGTACCTGTCCAGGGGCCTCATGGTGTCCCTGTCCACTGATGACCCGCTACAGTTTCACTTCACCAAGGTCAGGGCCCAGCAGAGCCCTGTTAACATTTTAAAACCGCAGACACAAAACCCCTTGTTCATCAAGGTCTGTCAGTGAGGTTAATTGTGTGTTTGCTGTCAGGAGCCCCTGATGGAGGAGTACAGCATCGCCACTCAGGTGTGGAAGCTGAGCTCCTGCGACATGTGTGAGCTGGCCAGGAACAGTGTCCTGATGAGCGGCTTCTCCCACAAGGTCTGTGCTTCTGCTTCGCTCATCGCTTTCTGGCCTTCCTGTTCTCTGATCTTCTTTTTACGTGTCTCTAATAAGGGACTAGTAACAGATTCATTTGAGGGGAGAGCACGGCAGACGTTGTGTGCCCAGCGAAAGACATTGTGGGGTTTCTTTTGTTTCTAGGCTAAGAGCTACTGGCTGGGGCCAAAGTACGGCAAAGAGGGCCCTGAAAGCAACGACATCCGTCGCACCAACGTCCCGGACATTCGCGTGGCCTACCGCAGTGAGACCCTGCTGGAGGAGCTACACCTCATCACCCACGCCGTCCGCGCCAAGGAGTTGGACAACATCGACGAGGAGGACTCCCTCTCCATGGCCCCTGTCGCGGTGGAGGGACGCTAGACAACACCGCCTCCACCCGGCCTGTCCAGCAGCACACTGACCCCAGCTTGTTGCTCACCCTCTACCTCCTGCCTCCCACATCGCCATTCTGCTGGGGTCTTGACACCACGCCCCAAGACAGGGATGCAAGTGTCCCAGAGTCTGTTTCTCTGGGAAGGAGATGGACTCCAGGTTTTCTGTTATAGTTGGCCCTCTGGGTTTGTTCCTCTCTGTTCCTTTCCTCTCTGTTCCTGTTTTTTTCACTTTTTTCTTTCTGGTTTTCCTCTCTCGGAGAGGCTTTATGCTAATAAGGGATTACCTCCCGTGGGGGGAGAGACTGTAGCCTGTAGGATTTTAATATTTTCGTTTTCTGACTCTGTATCTTTAAACCCAAACACCCTTTGTTGTGAAACAAAGGTCGCACAATTCAGCTTGTGGTTTGATGGCATGTTTGTGCCCATCATCATAATTTTACGCACATACACACACACACAATGCAGAGAAAGGACCAAATCTAAGTTGTTTAGAGCGGGAGTCTGCACGCTGTCGGGAATCGGATGGCTGTCCTGGCTCTGTTTCAGGCAGTTTCTAGTGATTCATTAGCTGAACGAGTCCCATCGTCTGGTGTCTCTAATCAGCTCTCTGAATTGAACTGCAGGAATGCAGTCCAGCAGACGTTTACTGTATAAACATTCCATCTAGATCAATGTAGATGTAGAAAAATACACAGCCATTATATTTAACAAATTACGTTAATGAATCACATTTATTATGACAATGTAGCCAAAATAATTGCTATATATTATTTCAGTATAGATACACATTATGTGCATCTAAATCAGATATAACTAGAAGGATTAACCCAAATTGGATGTATTTTTTATTTTATTGAATAGAAATTGTTCTATATATATATATATTTGTCATTGATCTACCCATAATACTCAAATCAATGTGAATGGAAAGTAAAACTCTAATGTCCCTATATAAGATACAAACTGACTCAACTGAATATGGTAGAAACATACTGAAACATAGTAGAAATACCATCGGCTGTGGTTACAGCCATGATGTTATCTTCTTAGGTAAGTCTGCAAGCTTGACACACCTAGATTTTGCCATCGCTCCGTTTTTGTAGATCAAGGCATTTCCAGGTCTTACCATGGATGTTCAAGATGATTTATGCAAAAACTACTGGGGAAAGTTTTACTGTTTATTTGGTAAGCAATTGCTGTGTGTATTTTGGCTTGTGTCATTAGCTATTGTACTGCTGAAATGCAAATTTCTCCCCCGGTGTCTGGTGAAATACAGACGGAAGGTTTTTCTGCTGCATTATTATTATTTTTATTTTATTATTATTATTAATAATTATTACGTTGACCTAGCTTTTAATTTTTAATGTCTGATTTGCTGTTGGGAACCATCTACAAATCAGTGCAGTTTGTTATGTCTGCAGTTAAATTGGAGCTAACCTTAGGTGTTGTAGGCACATGACAACGGATCAGTTAGACTACATTATATTTATACAAATTGTATTAATTTACAATATATTTCTATGTGTGTGTGTGGCTTTCGTCCACCACCATAGAGACAGACAGACCTTGGGGGAACAGCCACCGGGGTTTGTTGGTTAGATTTGGTTTGTTTAGATTTGGTTGGTTACATTTTGTTGGTTAGCCTGTGCAGGTTGTTATTTAATTGCATGCAGTGCACTGTCTGCACCGAGCCACAACTTACTGGTGCCTTTTGTCCATTGGGCACTGCTAGCTTTCATTGTCCATTATGTTGCTTGGCTGTGAGGCCACAGTCCTCATGAACAGATCTGTTCTCTTCAGGATCGTATCAAATGCCGCTTGCAGCTTCTTTACTTAGCCAGGCCTTGAAATGAAGTGAAAAGGCCATTTACCAATGCTCTGTTTTGAGTACATGTTCACCACTGACTCATGATGTGCATGTCTGCATGGAACCCTATGAGGTCCTAGGAGTCACTGAGAAGCTCTTAAAAGTAAGCTGTAAGTGTATAATCATATGAAGTATGTGTGCCGTCAATATTTGCTGTTAGTCTTTTTTTTAAACAAACTTAAATGAATCCTCATTCCTAAGCCAATGGTAAAACAGTTCTATGGTTTTCACCATGGCTATGGTTGAAAAACAAATGGTAACAAAAACAGAATGTGTGATCTAAATGCTAATCCCCATGTCCTTTTTTTAATGGGACTCCTTATCTGACATCTTACATCTAATATAATACCATTCCATTAACAATTCCAACTGTTAATACTTTTTACAGCATTGGACAACTGGTAGGGCACCACTGACATCACATCATCTTTGGAGTTAGTGTTGTAACTGTTGGTTGAGACCTAATGTAGCTATACTCTTCAATACAGGTATTGGTGTTGAGACCTTGGGACTGTAGATAGCATAGTGTTGAGATATTGAGCAACATAGATATACTAGATATCAAAACTGCTTTTTGTCAGTTCTGAGGGGCTGTGGTTAAAGGTGATTGAAGCTAAATTGACCGAAACTTAGGGCAAGTTGTGTGCATTATTCTCACTCCTGGGAGGCTGTTCTGTTGCTTTTAAGTAGTGAGGTGTTTCACTGTGAAGGAGTGGTGTGTACTGAACACAGTTGTAAGTTGGATTGACTATAAAGTGTATTTTTCTAAAGGTTATAGAGATAAATAGTTTATATAAACAATATATAGATCGCAAACTTACATTGAGTTCTTGTAAATCTTTGTAAACTGTCGTTATTAAAGCATAACGATTTATTTTACTATAATGATTATTATCATTATCAATATTGGCCTTGTCATTGACTAGAGTTTTTAAAGCAGAACAATTTATTTTACTATAATGATTATTATCATTATTGCCCTTTTCTTTCACTAGAGTTTTAAAGCAGAAAGATTTATTTTACTATAATGATTATTATCATTATAATTATTGGCTTTTTTCAGAGTTTTACAATTAAGTTAAATACTTCCAATGTTTATTTTCTTATTGTCAATTGCAATTCGTTTTTCTAGTATTTTTTGTGTTGATTGTCAGGACATTTTTCTTGTAGCTTTCTTTCATTTAAGAGTTTTAAGTGAAGATAACCAAGTTAACCAGGCTTATTTGGAGCAGATTACATTAATGGTTGTTACCATTTCTTGTAACCATTATTAATCATACTTTGCCAGGATTTGGATGTTTGTACTGTGTGTTCATTAATAAAAATGACACATCCATGTTCAGGTGCAGGTATGGCTTAGTGAGGGACACAAAGATTGGTACTCGTTACATTGACCTTACCTTTCATTTCCATCCATCCATTTCAGGTGGTACATATACTTCTGTCTTCTCAATGTGTATAATTGGCTTAGTTACTTTGTTTCTTCTTATACACTGCTCAAAAATAATAGGGGAACATGTCAGAACAATCAGTATAACACAAAGTTAATTAAACCTCAGGGATATCAATCCCTGAAGCCTAAGTGATTGTGAATTAATGTAACCTGGTTTGGTGCAAATGATAGTGACAACAGGTGCACTGGATAGGCAACCGCAAGACAACTCCCAAAAAAAGTATGGTTTTGCTGGTGGTGGCCACAGACAATTGGTTTTTCCATTTCTTTCTTGACTGATTCCTCTCTAGTTTTGTCAGTGTCTTTGTCATGAGGCCGTGTGTGTGCTGTCGCAAGAAGGTTTGCTGTGTCTTCCAGTACAGTCTCTAGAGCATGGAGGAGAGACAAGGAGACAGGCCATTATACGAGGAGAGCTGGACAGGGCCGTAGAAGGAAATCAACCCAGCAGCAGGACTGGTATCTGCACTTTTTGGCGAGGAGGAACACTGCCAGAGCCCTACAAAATGACCTCCAGTGGGCTACTGGTGTGCATGTTTCTGACAAGAAACAACCTACATGACGGTGGCATGAGGGCCCGACGTCCTCCATTGGGACCTGTGCTCTTAGCCCAGCGTTCACCAGAGAATTGGCAGGTCTGCCATTGGTGCCAGTTTTCTTCACACATGTGAGCCGGTTCACAGTGAGCACATGTGACTGGGCTGCAACATCATGCAAGCATGACCGGTTTGGCAGTGGGTCATTGATGTTCTGGGGAGGCTTATCCCTGGGGGGTCGCACAGACCTCCACATACTAGCCAACAGTAACCTGGCTGATTTCTGGTACCGGGATGAAATCCTCAGACCCTTCGTCACACCTTAGGGTGGTGCAGTTGGCCCTGGGTTCCTCCTGGTCTTGGACAATGCCAGGGCTCATGTGGCCAGAATGCGTAAGCAGTTCCTGGATTACAAAGGCATTGATGCCATTGACTGGCCCTCATGTTTCCCAGACCTGAATCCTGTTGAGGGACGTTATGTATCACAGACTAGTTAGCGTCACAGATTATGTTCAGAAAAAAGGTTTGTGAGGAGATCCCCCAGGACACCATCGGCTGTCTCATCATGAACATGCCCAGATGTTGTCTGGAGTTCATGCAGGCATGTGGGTGCCATACACACCACTGAGTCACATTATAAGTTGCCGTAATTAAATGTACACAAGTTTGAACAGCCTGTGATTTCAATTGTTTACTTTCTCTTTCCTTTTCCATTGTTCATTGAGAACTGATGTGTAATTCAAATGTTCCCGTAATATCTTTTGAGCAGTGTACTAAAATGGAACCTGTTGCATACCATATTTCAAAAAAACATACTTTGTATTCTCAAACCTCACACAAAACTATATATTACAATAATTGTAGTGAGATATTCTTTTTGTTCCAATCAAAAGAGCACATATATAGCTGGAAGCCATTTGTGTCTACCATGTCTTGTCAAGAAAATATCCAGATCCTGCAGCACGTTTAGTTATCTGGTCAATATATTTTCTAATTGAGGAATCAACTAGTGCTCTTTTCACAATCACGTAACATTGAATGCAATTTGATGTCCACTTATGTTTATTTTGTGCTCAATTCATGTATTCTGTTATTGACATTGTCAACATTATTATAATTTCATTGTTATTTTAATTTCTTTAAGTGTACTGTAGTCATTATCTTGACTTTAAATTAATAACAATGTTTTACAATCTCATATGCTTATGATAAGTGTGTTAATCTCTTTGAATGAAATAAAGCATGTTTATTCATCTAATGTCTTGTTCTATTACATAAAAATTTTTGAGGACCCTTATAAAGCTACTTAGAACACACGTGTTTGTCTTAAGCTAGCTGGGTGAAACGTGCCACAATTGTATTAAGTACGTTTCCCCTTTAAACGTCTGATCAGTCTGATAAAGCAGGAATAATGAAAGGGGCGGTGGCGGAATTAAGTCAAGAAAGAGACTTAAAAAATGTAGGATAGAAAAAAACAGAGAGGGACATTGTTTATGGCAAATTTCTACATGATTACCAATCTGATTAAATTGGTAATCATGAATTGATAACTGATGAATTGTCACACCCCAAAATTATAGAAAGAAATGTTTGGATGTGGTTTTTACAGCTGGAACTGTTCCTAGTTTTGTAATGAACAGAAAAATATCAAGAGGCGCCATGTCAGGACACATACTTCCACCAGTAAGGGAATATGCCAAAATTGATAAGCTGTTTATGTTGCACACATTTGGTGTTACACAAAGATGCATCTGAAGGTTTTGGGGCTGTACTGAGTATAGGACTGAGAGGGTTTTTGAAAGTCATCAACAGGGGCGCCGCTAAGAATTCTGGGCCACATGATATGTGCTTAAGCCTGCACAGTTTGAAATGTCTCTGCCTCTATAACATCCTTTTGCTCACTATCTAAGGACAGATCCCTCTACAAGCATAAATCCTATATTGCTATTATCCTCTTAATCTGATAATGGACTAACATTCAATACAACAGGCACCTTGATGCAAGTGTTGCTAAGCATCATTCAGTTGAAATGGCTAATGATTGCTTGAAATAACTCTTAGTTGCCACTTGTCTCACATCCTCAGTAAGGTCCTCAGGAGATGATGAGGGACCTGTCGCTGCTCCTCTCCCTGTGGCTAAACATAAGGGCCTTTGGTTTTATGGTGTTAAGCTTTTTTAGGTCATTTTGATATACACTTCTCAAAAACATTAAGGGGACACATATTTCACACATCAGGTCTCAATAAACAAAATAAATGAAATATCAAAATCTTTAGTGATCATTGTGTAATTCATTGAGAACACAATGACGTAACAACGGTTGATGGATACCAAAATCATCAACCAATTGAGGACTAGATTCAAACTCATAATGTGACTCAGTAGTGTGTCCGGCCCCCATGTGCACGTAGGCACTTCCGACAACGCCTGGGCATGATCCTGATGAGACGGCGGATGGTGTCCTGGGGAATTTCATCCCAGTCTTGGATCAGGGCATCAGTGAGCTGCTGGCCAGTCCATGGCACTAGTTGGCGGCATACGCTGATACAAAACATTTCTGAGGTTCTCAATAGGATTCAGGTCTGGGGAACATGAGGGCCTGTCAATAGTATCAATGCCTTCGTCATCCAGGAACTAGCTACACACCAGGAAGAGCCCAGGGCCCACTGCAGCAGTGTAAGGGCTGACAATGAGGATTTATTCCCATTACAGCTGTCAGCTCTGTTGGCTAGCACAGAGAGGTCTTTGTGACCCTTCAAGGATATGCCTCCCCAGACCTTTTCTCCCAAATTAAAACAAAATCCATGCTGAATAGTTGATGAATGAGTGGTTCTAAAATTTGATTTGCCCTAAATGTAAACTAGTCACCATAGGCAAGCAGAGGGGAGTCTCATAGTAGCAATCACTCAGCTTGATTAGCCGTGTTTAGAGACGGACCTTGGAGCAGGGGTTGACTAAACCAATTTATGCCTTTTGTAAGAGGTGAGAGTGGCCTCAAAGAGCATCCACTATTTTGGGGGGACATACATTTCAGTCGCTCAACAAATTAATTCAGCCAATTTAAATATAGTTATGACACAAATTTCTTGAAGATAAAAACATTGCAAACAAAAAAAAATTACATTGCAAGATTTTCAAGAGCCCTCCCCCCCATTGGAGCCCTGTCCCACTTGCCCCCCCACTTCAACGTCACTGGTCATCAAAATGGGTTTGGGACAATGAAACTCAGATCTGTCTGCATTTGGATAAATACCTTTCCAGCTTTGACGTTTGTAAAGTTTAAAGATCACAGCAATACCTACTACATGCCTCACTGTCCAAAACAACATTACCCTTTTATATACATGATGAAGTCAGTGAAGTGAAACACTCTTGAACGGCAGATTATTGGTTCACACTGAAATATTGTCAAAAGACGTGCAGATTTTCTTGCAAAGATCACCAATAAGGACAGGAGAAAACATGGTGTGCAAAGAAGTATGTCAGTATATTACTGCAAACACATGCTCAGAATCTCTGCAAACACATGCAATGTTGACGGTCTGCAGAGACACCATCCAGCCAGTTGCAGTGGAGGTTGTTAAAAAGAAAAGGAAACCAAAACTTCAAAATATCAAAGCAAATTACATTGCTGATGGAAATCCTAAGAGCCTGTACCACTTACTGTCTAGTTATTTCAATTACATAGGGACCAAACATTTTGATACATTGGTGTCTATAGATTTGACCACAACTGAATATCAATTGATTAAATCCATTACATAATGGACAATGGACACAAAAACAAAATTTTAAAATGTAGAAACTGTGACTTTAATTGACTAATTAAGAGTAATAATTGACATCAATAATTATTTTATACAATATATAAGGTTAAATATATATTAGTTTATACAGAATACAAATATTGAATCTTTGAATATTGGATAAGTAATGCAACAATAGATTTCACTAAGAATATAGAGCTTTGATATTTAACCCTTCATGTGTCTAATAACTCAGCATGTTCAGTAGTTCCAATCAGTTGTCATGTAAGGTTGCAACTTCACGTCTGTGTCCAGTTCTTTCTTCTAAGGCTCTATCGGTCTTATCTCACTGGCGAGCTGGAGTGGAATAGGGAAAAAAGCTCAGGATGAGAACAACCAATTGGAATCAATTTGTTAACTGTGGTTACGTCATCTTCCCTTTGTAGCACCCCATAGGTGCTGTATATGCCCGTATTATGTCGCGTGTGCTTCGTTTTATGTTAAAACCTATTACTGCTGTGAATCACAATTTTGAGCTGTCCTTGGAGAATGGCTAGTTAGGATGTCATAGGGTATATCTACCCCAGTAGCTAACCTGTTATACGGTAGGTTTGAAGTGTGTGTTTGTTTCTTTGTTGTAACAGTTAGGATAGTTGTAGGAAGATGTAGGAATGAAAATGTCTCTTATTTACTTTTAAAGACCACCTGCCTGGTCGTTCTCTATAACTGAAATGTATGTTTATTTTAAGTGTTACAGAAATAAAACCCCATGGGGGACTGCTTTTCGCTGCTTTGTCTGAGTTGTACTTTGTTGCCAGTTAACGCTGTCTCCATGTTTTCCTGCGCCAGTGTTGTTTGTGTGGGCTGACACACTCCGTAGGTGGGATGTAACAACCGTCATGTTTACGACTCTAAATCCGTAATACTTCTGCTGGTCAGAATGGCATGTGGCTTACGGCTAGGGCCGACTTGATGTTCTGGAGCTGGAAAAATACCCGTCCCCCCTCCTCAGGACACACAATCTTCAACTCCTCTCTCGTCATTCCTAAGAGCATGGAGCCACTGAGAACGCCCAGGCAGCGCACCGTTCTGAAAGAAAAGAGAATTAAAGTTGCAAGCAGCACTTCTTTCAGCAATAACTACTGTGGAAATACTGAGAGAAATAAAGCACTTCTCAACTTCCTTAGCATGTCGGCCAAAACACAAAATAAAAACCAAAAGATAATAGGTTTTCAAGTATTTTTTAGCCAGTGTTTGTAACGGATTTTCCTGTACAACAACACCATCACTGGACCAAACTGAACCACTCCCTGATGCATCGTGCCTAAGAATTGCTCTTAGCCATGGTATATGGCCATATACCACACCCACTTGTGCTGTATTGCTTACTTATATCCCTGAGCGACGCAGTATTCCTGCTCCATGTCAAATGGTTTAGGAGATTTGAAAACAGGAGCTTATTACCCCAATGTGGGGCGGAGGTGAATGTGCTCACATGCATGCTATTGTACTGTTACTGGGAACCTGTTTGAGATCTGTTTACATTAGAACATGTTTCATGAACATACTGGTCGGTTTAAAAATTATTTTAGAACCCATGGATGTTGGAATCCATGGATGCTATCAGTGGGAAAGAGGTACACTGATCTCTTGTCTCTTACAGTACAGTGACAGTTGTAAATCACAGGCCTGCAGAGATCAATAAACGACAGCAGCTCTTACATTTTACTGAAGCCCTTGGACTCCAGCCACGCCATCACCTGGGCAGGCTTGGAACTCTTGGACAAGGAGGGGAGTCCGCTGGTTTCCTAACAGGTGGGAGAATGTTGTGATAACACTGTAATACCGTGCAGTAAAGGGCAGGCTATGATCATACATTAACACAGTTTTCTCTCCTGTGGTAGGTGTTGCAATATCTTACCGGCTTTTCAGCCTCCTTGTCCAGAGACTCCAGTATGTTATTAGGTACATAACCCTCTTCCCCTGCATTGTTTCGAACTTTCCACCATTTCTTGGACATGTCCAGTAGCTGTGGACAACACACACACACACACACACACGCTTTTTTCAAACCTGTTGGCATGGGGCAGACAGACTGACAGGCCGTGTTGTTGAGTTGCGTTGACGAGACTCACTTGAACCACGGCTCCCTTTGGGATGCTCAGCTCTTTGTTGTTCCTCGCCATGAAGTCATACATCACACGCATGTTACTGGGGGCCGGCTCGTCGGGACTGGACATCAGATTTATACATAGAGACATAGATACAGACTGAGCAACATGTCTCCAAAATGCATTTAGAACTACAATGTTAACAGTGGTTTCTTATTAATTCATACCGGGTTGGTGCAGGCTTCCACGGCGTGTCTTTCTACAGGAAGGAAAATGTAAATAATTTATTTCAGGAAGTCGTATTAAAACTAACCAGCCGGTATTGCACAATCAGACCATCAGACGATGTTTACCTTTTCAGGCGCTAAATAGGAACTTTGATTCGGACTCTGCTGCCTTCTCTCCGACTCTCTTTCTGTGGGAGTTGTGGTCACCTCTGCAGGCTGCCAACCATCGTAGAATTCCGGTGTGTAGGTTGGGATGTCTTCATCGTCTTCCGGCCATTTTGTGCTGGTAAGACAGAAAGCTGTTAGTGAAATGTAACTGCCTGACAGTGATGCACCAAACCCTAACAGGTTCCTCACCTGGGGATGTTCCAGGCGTCTCCCAGTGACTGCCACAGTTTGTCCTCCTCAGGGGTGGCCTCCTCACTCAGCAAACGGATACACTCCGGCCTCAGGAGCGGTGCAACAATGGTGGGGGGCAGGTCCTCAGGGCAGTAGGAGACCACCTGGGGGGGGGGTATGAAACAATAGTTTTTGATAGGAAAGATTTTTCATGCACTGTCAATTTGTTCAACGGTCAGCTGGTTCAAAACACTAGGGGAAAAGGGGATCATGGATGATTCAAAAGCTCTGAAAATGTAAAGCCGTTTTAGTAACTTACAAATGCCAGTGTAGGAAAAAGGCTGTGGACAAATTCAGGAGCGCCGGGATTTCTTATCTTTCCATTGAGCTCGCCCTGTTACAGTGAACAGACCAAAGATACTGAATTATAGGATATTTTGGCAATAACTGATTTTGGCATTGAGACCCTTTATCCCCTTAGTCAAATGATAAAATATGTATGAAGGACATTAAAGGGTTCCTTGTAGCTCAGAAGTTGTGCTCACTCAGGTTATTTGCTACCGTAGATTCCAACAATGTAAAGTATCTCAAACACAGTGACTGGAAGTTTTTGGCATCTGCTAGCATACGTTCAGTCATTATGCTAATGCTAATTAGTAGAAATGCTAGTAATGGATAGTAACGTCTGACTGTAGGTAAATGCCTTGTTGCCAAAAGCCTAAAATGTATCTCAGATAAATAAATATAATTTATTATAACATCTAAAAAACTATGAACAAAAAGCAGTATTCCAGAGATGATTTAATACACACCAAGAGATTGAACCCGCACTTTATTTTCTGGAGACATATTTTAAATTCTTCTGCTGGTGGCATGCCTTGGAAATGAGACAAAAAATTAATGGCTTCAAACTATAGTTTGCCTAATCTCATTTTGCATCGGAATATGGGTCATCACATATATGTTCTACTAATCAAGTAATTTACAAACCAACTACATTACCAGGCAACTACAATTATCCCTCCTCCAACCTGACTCTCTCCTGTTCCTTTGTTGTTCAGGTGTTTAATTTCCAGCTTCCATAGTGGGAATATTTCTGCACTGAGAAGCAATACTACACCAGGACTCCCACACCAAAGTTTTCAAGTCCCCTTTCCAATTCTGTTTCAATCCCACATCATGTCATCCTACACACAACTCTGTCATTCCACAAAGAGCACCTCTGCTCTTCAGTGTACCAAGGACAACCTCAACCCTCCACCTAGAGAAATAGCTCTCCAGTGTACCATGGACAACCTCAGCCCTCCACCTAGAGAACTAGCTCTCCAGTGTACCATACAGAATCTCAACCCTCCACCTAGAGCACCTGCTATTCAGTGTACCATGGACAACCTCATCCCTCCACCTAGAGTACCTGTTCTTCAGTGTACCATAGACACCCTCATCCTCCACCTAGAGCATCTGCTATTCATTGTATCATGGAATTCCTGAACCGTCCACCTAGAGTACCTGCTCTTAAGTGTACCATAGACAACCTCAACCCTCCACCTAGAATACCTGTTCTATAGTGTACCATGGATAACCTCAACCCTCCACCTAGAGAACCCACTCTTCAGTGTACAATGGACAATCTCAACCCTCCACCAAGAGAACTATCTCTTCAGTGTACCATGGACAACCTCAACCCTCCAGCTAGAGTACCTGTTCTTCAGTGTACCATAGACAACCTCAACCCTACACCTAGACTACGTGTCCTTCAGTCTACCATATACAACCTCAACCCTCCACCTAGAGTACCTGTTCTTTAGTGTACCATAGGTGACCTCAAGCCTACAACTAGAGTACCTGTCCTTCAGTGTACCATATACAACTTCAACCCTCCACCTAGAGTACCTGTTCTTTAGTGTACCATAGACAACCTCAACCCTCCACCTAGAAAACAACTCTTCAGTGTACTATGGACAACCTCAAACCTCCACCTAGAGAACCACTCTTCAGTGTACTATGGACAACCTCAACCCTTCACCAAGAGTACCTGTTCTTTAGTGTACCATAGACAACCTCAACCCTCCACCTAGAGAACCACTCTTCAGTGTACTATGGACAACCTCAACCCTCCACCTAGAGAACCACTCTTTACTGTACTATGGACAACCTCAACCCTCCACCTAGAGAACCACTCTTCAGTGTACTATGGACAACCTCACCCCTCCTTACATTGAACCTGCTGTTCAGCATACAGACAACCATGTCCTTACCTACCCAAGCATCTCATCTAACGTTTTGTTAAAATGTTTAAAACAACTATGTTGAAACCAGTGAATAATTAGGAAAAACTTTGTGAGTAATTAAACATCATATTTCATAAATGCTTCAATAAAGTGTAAAACAAGTACAAAGAAATATATTTCTGAATTACCATTACCTTTATTCTTTTTCTTCTTTTTCTTCCCAGATTTGGCTAATTTTGCAGCAACTTGGCCCATAAAGATTTCAATGTCGTTGAAAATATGATTCAAGATGTCCTGTCACGAAGTGTAAAAAATCTAGTTCAATATGCAGTATATATGCAATCCACAAATGCAAGCATTAGCAATCATCCCCCGTACAACTATCGTTGATCATATGATAGAGGTAAAACCCTGACCACATTTCTGTCAGTCTCTGTGTATGCTTTGGGTGGAGAGATAGGTTCTGGAAGGGGTTCATCCTCCATAGAAATGGGCTGAACCAGAGTTTTGTTCCTCAGGAGAGGGGGTTCTTCTCTCGACATCGTAGGAACAGATGAAGAATTGTCTATGAACACATGAGTAAAACACATTAGAGAGTTTCTTATAGTGATCTTCACAACCTTGATGGTGGTTCCTCTGACTGCGGGGGTATTTTGGGTTTGAGCATGCTATGCTTACCATAGTCTGGAGCACTCCATTGAGCAGTGGGGTCCTCTGGAGGAGTCCAACTTTTACCATGTGGACCATTGTTATGAAGATTCCAAGTTTGTCCAGCCAAAACCTCTGGATTGCCCCTACTACAGATGAAAATAGGTTTACAGTACAGCACCGTCTGAAATGAGCTGAGGTTGTTTTGAACCCTTCTGTTTACTGTGCTTACCTGTTGTTGCTAGGATTGCTTACGTCATCTCTATGCTGAGAGAGTGTTCTCTCTAGGTCCGGTTTTATCAAATCTGCCTGAAATTAGATCACATTTCTTTTACAGGTTGCTTGTAACAGGCATCCAACTTATATCTTGTCCTGACCTTTACCGTTTTTCACTTATTGGATCTGATCACAATCAGATAACACGATCATTTAAACATAACATACAGTCTGGAAATCATCACTGTTTACTATCACAGTATCTAATTAAATAGATAGGAAGGTCTAGATTGCATTAGTTTTACCAGACTTTTAACCAGAATTATTTGGGGTATATTATAATGGCATTACATTTGTAATGCGATTATTATATTTTTACAGGACAAGGCAAAGTAGGAATTACATTAGAGGGATGAATAATAACCTCCTTACCCTGCGGTCCTCACACTGGAACATGAACACACTGGTGGTCTTCTTACTCCAGTCCTTGACACTCACGGTCAGCAGGGAGTTGTACACACAGCTGTCCATTACAGCCTTCACCTCCACAATGCTGGTCAGAGACAGGGACTCCAGCTCATCCTAAACCCCCACACAGGGAGAGTGGAGAAGGTGGAGGTAGGGAGGGAATATTGACAAAGGAAGGAGAGCTGGGTGTACAGCGATTCCCAATCATGTTTTAGTGTCAAGATAGAAAGTGTGCTCACCTACCTTGGTCTCGATGTCTGTTAGTAAAAGGTATCCGTTGCGGACCTCCAGGATCATATCCTGCCCCCAGACCTGGCCACTCTCATCCAGCATCTTTAGCCTCTTAACACAACCACTCACATCCTGCACCTCCTCACCATCCAGGTCACAAGTGAACAGATGCTGAGGAACAGACACAGGGTTAAGACATGCAAATACATCTCTGTTAAACCTTTTGAGATTATAAGCAGGCCATAAACATTATCATACAACACCTGTTATACTGAATAAATAGTACAATACCTCTACTCTGTATTGGAATTTACTCATTATCTTGGTGATAGAGTCAGCATACTCCTTTCTCTGCACTAATGAGATGCATGAAATAGCATGATTAACACAGAACACAAATCTAGATCAAACAAAGTTTAAAGCATGTATTAACCATAATCGATTTAAACTGGTCAATAGTCAATATTAATGGCCATGTTTTCAATTGACTTACTATAAATTGACTTGGCACTTGGTCTGTTCAGATTAGATATCTGTGATGACCGATCATCCAGTGAAAGAGAACTGCCAGAATACAATGGACAGAATAACATAACATAGAATTTAAACCGGTATAGTTCCAAAACATGAATGCTGATCATCTTAAATGAGACTGTATACCATGGGTATAACGTTTTACTCTTTATAATAACAATAAGCAACATTGGTGGTTAACATACCAAGCATAAGGGGTGTCCAGGCATGTTATGTACTGTCAATATGTGCTTTTTTAGTTTAGTTACATTTCAAAGACAGATTATGGAACAGTTAACAAGAACAAGAACTTACTTGGAGTGATTGGACTGTACAGATCCAGTGAAACTGCATGAGTCAAAGCCATTGGGACTGCAACTCCTATACATCCTGAAATACCCGGGTCACACACCTGTTTGAAACACACAAAACAATCGCCTGGTCGATGGAAAATTAATGGCAGCAATCCAGGCATAGGTTTTATTTCCCTGGCACAGTTTCCAATGTTGACAGTGCCTATCAGAGCACAAATCAAGCCATGTAGACGAAACGAAAGGATTGTATCGAGGCACAGATCTTTTGGAAAGATACAGAAAAATGTCTGCAGCATTGAAGGCCCCAATGAGCCCAGTGACCTCCATCATCCGTGAATGTAAGAAGTTTGGAACCACCAGGACTCATCTTAGAGTTGGCCGCCCAGCCAAACGGGGGAGAAGGGCCTTAGTCAGGGAGGTGACTAAGAACCCGATGGTCACTTTGACATAGCTCCAGCGTTGCTCTGTGAAGAGAGGAGAACCATTCGGAAGGACAACCATCTCTGCAGCACTCCACCGATCAGGCCTGTATGGTAGAGTGGCCAGAGGAACCCACTCCGCAATTAAAGGCACATGACAGCCCGCCTGGAGTTTGCCAAAAGGCACCTAAAGGACTGTCAGACTATGAAAAACAAAATTCTCTGGTCTGATGAAAAATAGATAGAACTCTTTGGCTTGAGTGCCAGGCATCATGTCTGGAGGAAACCAGGCATCGCTCATCACCATGCTAATACCATCCCTACACAGAAGCATGGTGGGGGCAGCATCATGCTGTGGGGATGTTTTTCAGCGGCAGGAACTTGGAGACTAGTCAGGATCAAGGGAAAAATTAATGCATCAATGTAAAGAGACGTCTTTGTTGGAAATCTGCTCCAGAGCGCTATGGACCTCAGACTGGGGCGAAGGTTCATCATTCAACAGGACAACAACCCTAAGCACACAGCCAAGATAACAAAGGTGTGGCTTTGGGACAACTCTGTGAATGTCCTTGAGTGGCCCAGCCAGAGTCCAGACTTGAACCCGATTGACCATCTCTGGAGAGATCTGAAAATGACTGTGCACTGACGGTCCCCATCCAACTTGATGGAGCTTGAGAGGTCTTGCAAAGAATATTGGGAGATTTCATTTCTAGGTGGTCCAAGCTTGAAGCATCATACTCAAAAAGTATTGAGGCTGTTTTTGCTGCCAAAGGTGCTTCAACAAAGTATTGAGCAAAGGCTGTGAATACTTATGTACATGTTTATCATTTTGTTTTTGATATCTGCAAACCTATTAAAAATATAAAACATGTTTCACTTTGTCATTATAGGGCATGGTGTGTAGAATTTGTAGGATAAAAACAATTTAATAAATGTTGGAATAAGGCTGTAACATAACAATGTGTAAAAAGTGAGGTGCTGTGAATACTATCCGGATGGACTGTATTTGTGGCACAAATCCTGGTGGTATCATTTGTATTTTTAAACATCTTTTTCAAATATGTGATGCTCAACAACGTAACTGGCCGGAAACCTGTTTCCAGCTAGAGTTGAAATGCATCATGTTCTTCCTTACAACTCTGAAATTATATCCCAGTTATCCCAATTGTATGTGAATCATGTCTGAACAATCCTCTCCTTTACCGCAGCAAGTCCTTGAATCTAAAATAACAGTACTTACCCATCTTGACCCAAAATTGGGTCACCTCACAACGAAGTAGCTTATCATTTTATATTAATGGAAATTTGCTTATATTGGTCCCAGACACGGATGGGATTTGTGCCACAAATAATTTTGAACTAAACAAATGTACTGTTTATAATATGTCATTGTAATTGTGCTGTTGTTACTAATGCAACTGGTGTGTCACCTGATCTTGTGAATTCATACAAGATGTGAATGACTAACATCAATGTAGAGCTGCTAAGGTAGACTGACTAGTTAATCATTCCCTATGTTATTATGAGCTGTACAGAGGACTGGGTGCATTATAGTCCAAAGAATACATTTCTGTTTTAGTATTTCTTTACAATAAAGGTGTTCTCATTTCCTAATTCCATATATTTTTTTTTCATTCATTAAAAAGAGGAAACACAAAGCAACAAAACGTAATATTGTTTGACGAAAAGTTACATCTTGATCTGTCATGCATTAATAAATGACAGAGGAGGAGGTATCATAGTTTATCATGGTTTACTAATGTTTAACAACTGGAAAAAAATATTTTTGGGCCAAAAGCTGGTAAAAACATGGTCAATACGCAGTTGGAAAATACGTGTTGAGATACTCATAACTGACAGCTTAGCCATACAAAAACAAAATGCTTATATCAGTATCATATACAATTTGTTTTACAATGTACTTCCTTTGCAATCTTGCCGGCTAAAAGGTCTCCCTCTAATAAATGACACGGAAATATAGTCAAGACAGTCTAATTAGAAAACCAGAAATACAAGTTTAGCTTTACAACTAGTTTTTATAAAACAAAAAAATCATTCATTCCCTTTTTTCACACTGTGTATCCTGACTATTAGCTTAATGACTTCTCACCAGGAAAAACACTATGAACATCTTTGAATGTACTACATACCTTTCCTGTGGTGTCCGGCAATGTATTTTCAGTTTTATTTGTCGTGGATTAAACTATTTGTCTTTTAAACCCATATTTCAAGCTCGGGTCTCTATCACGGCACACTGATTAAATACTCCTAAGACTTCCTCGTAAAAGACAGGGTCAGAGTCCAGATTTAAAAGCACATTGATCCACAGGGTTAGCAGCACACAATAAGGGTGGAACTGTTAAACTGTTTTAGATTAAATCCCTACGTGAAAAGATCCTAACAACGTAGACATTTGACGTAGGGGTTGTGGGTGTGCCTGGCATTTAGGATGGCATCCCCATAGAGCAAAGGTCTCTGTCAGGGAGGGATCCTAAACTAGCCTGTAGAAACACCTGTGAACCACCTCTATTGGCAACCTATTTTTAGTATAATGAAAGTGAACAGGCCCCATTCAGAGTCAATCTGTGACAGACAAAGGTTTGCATTTGGCTCCCAGTTCATATACCTTCTGCTTCTCATTAACCATGACACTCTGGCATTGTGCAGGCTTACAGTCCCCTGGCACATCTCCACCACAGTAGCCTGCATGCTAACGTATACACTTCCTACCACCCACATTGCTGATGGCCTGGCCTTTGTGTGAAGCTAGTGTGAGAACGTAGTGTGGGGCTCATGAGAGCGGAACAGCAGTGTGAACATGAGCAGTGTGGTTTCTCTCATTTCCTGTTGTGAGAGCGAGTCAGAAGTGACAGTTACTGAACTCAAATTAGCCTGAAGATAGATGAGAGAAACAACGGAACCCTGGGTTGGTTGAATTCATTCAGGTTTGTTTTGCGGCTCCTCTGATCCCAGTTACATTGATGTATTGGATGCATCAGCTCCTTACGGTTTTCTCGTTTTGACCGTTTGTAAGTCATTTATATCTGATTTTAGAGGAGCCTTCTACTACATCTAGAATACACTGAACAGCCGAACAGCTAGATTTGGATTTTCACGAAAGCATTGCTCATGCTTCACATAAATATGAAGTATCACTATGTATCTATGTACAACAAGTGTTTGAATTCAAGTGTCATTTTCTTCCTTTGTTTGATTTCATATTGAAGGTTTTTTTCCCTCCATTCTCTTTGCTCAAACCTGAATGCTCTGCATCCTGTTTTGACACACCCTAAAGTAAGTACACTTTTTTTTTTACGATTCTGGTGGAATTATGCTTTTGTCTCATTCTGAACCCTGCAGCCAAAGTTCAGCCATTGCAATGGAGATCCAAAAGCCCCTAAGGAGTAAGCGACCTCGAAGGGAGAGCTACGACCAAAAGCTGGAGCAACGGGCAGCAAAGCACGAAGTCTTGAGGGATCGTAACAATACAACGACATGTCGCAGCCCAGGACACAAACAGGAGGCAGACTGGAAGAGCGAGATGCAAGAGAAAAGACAGATGGAGTTCCAAAGAAGGAGAAACATCCCCCAGGCTGCCACTCCTCAGGCTGACGAAAAGGAGGCAAACAAGGAGACCAAAGTCACAATGAGGACCAACCGGCAGAGAGTGCCTCTGATACACAGACAGTCCCTTATCTCATCAGCGGAGCTGGGGATCACCTGGCCCAATGTACACTCCGTTGAGAAGGTAAGCACGATATCAATACCTACACAAAGATTTACTATTACATGTTTGTTATTCAGAGGAAATGCAATATTCAAACACAAAAAGAGTGTGTCACGAATGCTAATTGTTCATCAGGCATCATGGATCACCTCTCCACCATTGCATAGGGCTGAAGAACAAAACAATACAGGTCAGTTTCACTCACACTTTTCACAGAATGCTGCTCACAAACCAACGGAACTCAGTAGATGCTTGTGGATATTCCACAAAAATTGAGGACACATTGCTGTATTTTATTCAATTTCAACATAACTTATTTAGAACAATCATTGTTGATGAATTGCATAATTTGTCTCTCTCCATGCTAGTAAACAAACAATGTGACCTAGTGAAGTTATCCAGTCAACTGGAACAGAGGAATGCCTGCTGTCAGACTGAGTATGTAGAGTGAACAACTAACTTCAACATGCAGACAGGCACTGATGTGATAAACTGACCTCAACATGCAGACAGACACTGATGTGATGAACTGACCTCAACATGCAGACAGACACTGATGTGATGAACTGACCTCAACATGCAGACAGACACTGATGTGATGAACTGACCTCAACATGCAGACAGACACTGATGTGATGAACTGACCTCAACATGCAGACAGACACTGATGTGATGAACTGACCTCAACA